>JACOMQ010000023.1:0-72514 GCA_014843705.1 Euphrasia arctica
CCTTAACAGCTGGAGAGGAGCCAGTTCTTGAATCCCACATTATAAGGCAAGAATCATCACCAACACTACAGAACTCCATTGCGCTATATCACAAGTTGAAATGAGCCGGTGTAAATAACCCAAGCCCGGGATGCTTTATTTATAAGGGGGAACTTTTAGCAGCATGAAACAAAATTCTTCAGCATTTACAAATTTACAATGGAACATCAAACACGTGGTTTTATAAGAGTTTCCGAAAATTAGAAACATGCTTAACAAAGGTCTTCAATCTAGTGGAAAAATGACACGAGGATATGAATTTCTAAGAAACTAAAAATGACATGCGTATATACAATAAATTTAAAGGAAATGAAACTAAAACAGATTTTAGGTTTAGGCATGATGGGTTCGGAACAAAAAATAGGACATTGATCTATTATTCTACTATATGTTACCTTGATGGGTTAAACTGGACGTCTTCAACAGTATCCTCATGCCCTTGGAAAATTCCTCGAGCTTGAACAGTGGTGCTTTCAGGTCTACCAGTTGCTGAACCACCCTTAGATCCTGGAGACTTTTGATCTGTTGCCAAAGATGATATATGGTCATGGATGCTCCACAAAACCACGGACTTATCCTTGCCTGCCACAAGTGTTTTCTTATTAACAACATGATGAAATAGGAACTCTCACATAATTAGAAAGAGACAAGTGACAAGTCAGAAGACAAGCATAAAGATGATGCAGTTGATTGAAGCTGATGGACCTAGAAGGGATTATGGTTACCTAGACACCAAAATTATCTAACATCATACCCAGTAAAAAACAACCAAAATCACTTCGCAAGAAATAAAAAAATGCTATTAGTATATCTAATACAAAATTTAAATGGGAAAAATTATCCTCTAAGAAAGGAAATATTGAATGAATTGATCATAAATTCTGAGATTTCACTATATATATATATATATTTTCCTTCCGATATTAATCTTAGGGAAAATGGAATTTCTACAATAAAAGCAAACCCCCCTGCTATGATTTGAGAATACAAATTTGGGTTGTGCGTCAAAAATTAATATCATTAGGCGAAATAATACAAGCATTCGGTTGATACATTCGAGTAATTAACCCTTTGATAACCAGTAAACCAGATTTATTGTCATAACCCGGATTTTCATTTTCCGACAAAATTGATCTACTGAAACCACGGTCGTGGGCAAATGCATAAATATACTCCTGAAAAATAAGTGGATATAGGAAGTCGTGTTGTTCAGATCTTTCTCGCCGTAAATATCTTCGGATTTGCTCCATTTAAAATTTTATTTGAATCAAAAGTAGACGCTTGAGGGGGTTATCAAATGATAAATAGTGCGACAGTCAAAACAAGCGAGTCTCGTCAGAATAGATATCTCGGAAAGAGGTAAACTCATCAACCAGACTCTCTACTCCCTCTTTTTCCCATTCATTTCCTTTAATTCGTCTATGTTATAGGATAACAAGAGGGTTAGAAATCTTTTATTTTTGAACCCTACATCGCTCTTTTGATTTCGAAAAAAACTTTCTTTATCAATATACTGCTTCTTTTACACCCACATCTTCATTCTATAATAGAGAAGGCTAATAGTTAGGATTCAAAAATATAGAATATATTTGTGTGGGATAAGTCCTTCCCATATCAGGCACTAATGGAATTTATTTAACAAATAACTATTTATTGAGACCGGAAAACCATTTCATGTTCTCCACTTCTATAAGAGCAAAAGCTTTTCGAGCGTGACTCTCACTTAATCAATTAGCTAAAATCACATTCTGAAATTGTTTACATCTCACGATAACGTAAGATTTGAAGTAGGATGAAGTTACATTTGACAATAAATACAAGCAATCACAAGTACTGCACACTCACACACACACACAGAGAAAGAGAGATGACCTCCAGAGAGCACAAAGGGTTCTGTAGGTGACATGGCTAGTGCAAACTCAGCATTATCTTGATGTCCAGTCAGTATCTGGCAGACAATGGATATCAAGTCATCGAACACCATGAAATGATGATCAACTAATCAAGCAATATCCAAATACAACTGCTGGTTGGGTACATGAGAAATAGAATTGAGGGGCCAAGAATGGAAACAACTTCAAATAAGTGATGCATACATAAAAAGCAAAACATCTTCAAACACTAATCTTCAAGACAATCAATAGATCATAGTTCACAATATAGAGATGCATCAGGTAGATCAATTGCTAATGTCCCCAATCATGATCAGAGATTCAGAGCATTTAGAGGCATACCAGATCAGGACGAGATGGTGTCGCACCTAAAACAGGTTGACGATTGGACTGAGTTTCCACATCCCAAATGAGAACCTAAGTCAGTTCATAAAAGAATCATTGGAATAATTATTTTCTGAATTTAATGTACCAATGAGACAACACGATATATGCAAGAAAGCAATTGCTTACATCAGGACTGTCGGTATGAGTAGCCACAATGTTGCTATTTTGTGGAAGTTCCCTGATACGATTCACCTGCAATTAAAAAAATAGCACATTTTAGCAGGCACTCCATTGTTGTCCCCTCCATTTTTGTTTTCTTCAACGTTTTCTTCTTTCTCTATTTTTTTTTTTATAATTTTTATTATTTCTTTTTTGGGAGGAGTGGGGGGGGTCTGAATATGCCTCGCCCTCTCTTTTGGATTTTACCCATAGTTCATTTCTTGAGGTGGGCAGTGAAATTTATTTCCATCAGTCCAAAATAGCCAATGGGCAATATATACAGTCTACTGATGTCCAAAAGCATTAAAATTTGAAAAGCGAGAGGGGGGAGCATTTCTATTTGAGTGGCAAAGGGAACCCTCGAGAACCAAAACTGCCTCTTTATGTAGATCATCAAGCATTACCACAAGATACTCATTTCACTTGTTTTTCTAAATGAAACCGAATCTATGTGTTTTATCAGTAAACGAGGTTATAACCTTACATCAATCACCTTTTATTATTAACCATATACAGCCCACCACAATAAGTGAAAATAACATGCAAACATAGAATGGGGAATTGACGAATGAGCATCATCACTAGCAACACCCATGACTATTATATATACATATATCAGGATATGATATGAAACACACCTCACCAGGGTGGATTATGGTCTTGCTCTTCTTCACGAATGGTGAACGTGATTCCTCATTGAACTGAAATATTGACAGCAAAATTTGAGGAAAGAAACTCAATGTGAAATACATTGCATGCATCCTGCAGATAAATTACACAGCACAAAAAAACATTTAACTTCATTATAAATATAAATATCACCTGTGATATGTGTTCTGCTGCTGCAACTCTAGCCTTCACAACTTCAACATTTGCTATGACAAGCGTATTTGGAACACTACCATCCGTCTATATGAAGAATGTGACAGGAGATGAAGACATATTAGAAACAGTCAAGATTTAACGATTGATGATACACAAAACCGTAACTAACATAATCTAATAGTCAATCTTGAATCATCTAAAACACACTAAATACCAAACTACAAAAGATAAAATAGAGGTTATGAATAGGTCACGCCAAAAATATGAGCCTATATCAGTCCTTCCCTCACTAAGATTAATTCAAAATAAGATTCTCGTCAAAACGGTACATATCCACACATATATCAAATTAAAGTGATAAACTTAGCTTCTCTTTTCCAAATTCATGACTTATGGATGCATAGCTCATCGAGCAGAGTAATCAACTCCTTGATGTGATAGTTAAAAGGATTTGCATACCTGCTCAGAAAGATATAGACGTTGACGATTCTTGTAAGTTGCTTGTTCCACTTGAGGTCCCCATCTGAGATGGTAAGAATGAATTGAGTATACAATGTAATATTGACTTAAAGACTTATAGTGAAAACAAAATTTATCAATTGAGCTCAAGTCTGGAATTAAAATCATGTAGGATTTGATCAATCATATAGGAAGCTATCCTTGCATTATATCCCTGCATTTCTACTTTCCTTCCATTAACATGAGTAGTCTCACCATCATTTATATTCCCATGCATTTAGGAGTATATGTACATAAAAATGTCCAACCAATAAAATAAAAGCATCAACAAATGTTTGGCAAACAGGCAAGCCATTGTGAGTATCTTAGACTTGCAGATAAATAGGAATTTCTCCAAACATCTCCCCAGTTTCAAAAACAAACAATAGTGAAAATGAACTGCAATACTCATTCAACAGTAGAAATCCCCGAAGTACTAAAAATGTAAGAAAGCAAGCTATATAAGTACACAAACGACATTTTATATAAAAAGCTAATTGTTTCCACAATGATCCACTGAGTAATCAGTCAAGATAGTGAGATCAATTTGATGGTGGGAGAAAGAAAGCATTCAACCATAAGCACCATAAAAAGACCAAGCAAACTGATAGTATAGAGCCCATCGAAGTAGCAATGTCCTGAGCTCGTATTTTGGCAACTAATCAGATTATCAGACATTTGACGACACGATAAGACAATGATCAATCAAACTTGACAGCTTGGAATCTCTATGATGAAATATGACTTATAAGCCCAGTGAGATATTCATACTTAGAACTCTGGTAAGCTACCCCACCACCAATTGGTTTTAGGGCTGGGTAAACTCCATACTCTAAAAGCTGCATTATGATTGGCAACTAGCCTTCAGAGCCTCATCCCGATAGCTCTAGTTAATATATTTATGGTTAAAAAATTTACGCCTCCTGTAAAAGAGTGACGAACAGACTAGAAGCTAGATTTTCAGTAGCTGAAGACATTTTCTTCCAGCCTACCTATATACAATTTCAACCTTCATTCATTTAAAATCTAAATGTGCCTTTTCTGAATGAATGTGGTATAAGTGCAGACATTTATCAGTTAACACAAATAGTGATAATAGACTAATGTTCTTAGTCGATATTAAACGGCCGAGACTAACATTACCCAGATATTCACACAAAACCTAGAGCATCAAGCATTTGAGCATTTCTAATTCAAAAACACCCCATGCATTTTCAAAATTTCCGGTAACACCCTCAAAACAGTACTAAAATCCAGGGATAAATCTGAAATTGAACCCCCAAAATAACTCAACAAAAAAAAACATAACACACACACACACCGTAACGCGAGTTAGAATCTATAAACATTTCAGAGCACCCGGCTCGCCATGCATTTCACGACTTTCAACATTAAACCCAGCAAAAAACAAATAAGAAACACGCCATAAAATTAAAAAAAAAAAAAAAAACGAAACGGAAGCCACTCAGAAACAATCAAAGCTACGAAACAGAAACCAAGACAGTCACAGCTTGTCTAAATAGAAAAACCCTATAGACCGGGAAAAAAAGGGAAAAAACATGGACCGGCAAGAAAGGGAAGGCCAAACTAGGTTGTGATTGGCGAGCCAGTCGTAAAGGACGGGGACGAGAGATTTCCACTGTGAGTATCGATCCTCCATCGAACGCTCCGCTGCTCTGTCCTTCATTTTTTTTTTTTTTTCTCTCTCTCACTTACACTCTCTGTAATTTCTCAATCAGTCACAGAGTGAGTTGTCTGAGGGGGAAAGGGGGAAGGGGGTCTTGGCCCCCTTTATAGTGTGCTCAGACTCTGGGGTGGGCTGTGCAGCTGACACGCGTTAGTATTCGAGTAAATTTACAAATTACAATACTCATGTAGTCATATGTTTAAGTTTGAATTGATGATTCAAAAATTTGATTGTATTTTTTTTATATAATTATTTTAGAGTAGATAGGCAAGGTAAAGTAAATTCAGTCACGAGTTCAATTTTCTTTTTCTCTTTTAAACATTTTATTTGTAGAATTTGTCAAAGAGTAACCCAATATTTGGTTAAGTTCAAGTTTAACTATAAAAAAACGAAATGTTAACAACAATAGATTAAAATTGTTAGATAAGTTGATTGAGCATTTAAATTGAAGATCAAAAGTCTTATTTTCGAACTCAAGACATTTCATTGACTTATACCAAAAAAATAAAAAAAAATACAAATAACAATCTCAACTAAAGTTTTTATACTTTACTTCACAAAATAAATTGTAATGACCAAGTTTGTTAGCTTATTTATTTTTATGAAGTGTAACTAAAGTTTTTATAATTTGTTTCACAAAGTAAATTGTAATGACTAAGTTTGTTAGTTTATTTATTTTTATTTGTGAACACTTCATAATATTTTTACCCATGTTTATTAATGAGATTGTTACAAGGTAAAACAACTTTTAATTATTCATAATATTTTCACCATTTTTATTAATGAGGTTGTTACAACATAAATTAACTACTTTTTAATAATTCTGATGTTCGAAAAGTAAATTGTGATTTGTTGATGTAACTCATGTAAGTAGCATATGTTTAAATAATTAAATAAAAAATATTTCAAAAAATATTTGTTAAGATCCAATAAAAAAATTATTTGTAAAAACCTAAGATCCAATAAATTGAGTTTAGTTCGATTCAATTAGATTCAATTTAAAAGAACGGATCATAAAAAATATTTCAAGACATTCTATACTGTTTATAAAATATTTAATATCGTTTAAAAACTATTTTTCAAACATTTTGAAAAGTTTCGAAAATATTTCAAATTACTTGAAAAAGTTTTGAAATATTATATACTCCGTATTGTTTAAAATTAAATTACTTAAATTATTTTAAGAGTCTTGAAAATATTTAAATTATATTTCAAATCACTCAATATTTTTTTTAGATACTCTAAAATGTTTAAAAGATATTTTAAATTATTAAAAAAGGGAAATCATGAATGAGGGCACTTCTAAGAGTTATATGATAAATATTACCTATACTTTTCCCTTGACACTTGGACAATACTATCCTTTCTCAATTTCAAAACTCACTAAATTAATTAAAAAGAGTAAAATTCAAACCCCTATTATTCCGTATTATTTTTCACGGTCAGTCACGTTATCCATCCCTCAACTCTCATATTTTACACCAATTTCAATAACAACTGCAATAAAATTCCAAAAAAAACAAGAAGTAAAATCTGAGATTTATTGAAGTGCATAATTCTTGCTTCCTCAACAAGAAAATTTATCTCAGATCTCACTATCGACCACAAGAACGCGAATTGTTGGAGTCGGTTTCACGATTCCGAACCCAAAGCAGGAAGGTATCTTTCAAATATAAAATTTAATCGGGGTTATACATAATCTATATGTTAATTGATTGAAAATGTAGTAATCGGCTAAATTCATCCTCTAAAGTACAATTAAAATCAAAACTATCATAGATATAATCAATGAAATACAAATAAAATCAAAACTATCATATATAAATAAACATTTACAAGTACAATTAAAATTAAAACTATCATAGATATAATCAATGAAACACGAATAAGTACAGAGAAAATTAAAATTATGTAGTAATTGGCTAAATCCATTCTCTACAGTTATAAAGTACAATTGAAATCAAAATTATCATATATATAATCAATGAAATACAAATAAAATCAAAACTATCATTGATAAAGAAACTTACAAGTACAATTAAATAATCAATAAAACACAAATAAGTACAAAGAAAATTAAAATTATCATAAATATACACCAACATTAAAATCAAAACAAACTATCATAGTAAAGCAACTAATATTATTTTGAAAAGCGATTACCTGAAAAATAACACTAAAATATAGTACATACAACAACTATAATTATATATGTACTTAAAATATATTTTACTATATAGATTTACTGATTCTTGCGCAAATATATTTACATTCTTAATAAAATATATTTATATATATTTAGTAACGCTATGTTTAATATTAGTTTTACTGATTCTTGCGCAAATATATTTACATTCTTAATAAAATATATTTATATATATTTAGTAACGCTATGTTTAATATTAGTGAATATTAAATAAATTAATAAATGTTATGTAATAAAGATTGTTTAATATTATTATAGGGATATTTACAACTTTATACATTTTAAAAAATGCTCCTACTTAGTATTTAAAAAATACAAATATCCTAATAAATAAACAATTAAAAAATATACAACCCTTAAATATGAGGTAAAAAAGAATGGGTGTTCAAAATAATATTAAAAAGTAATCGGTCCCATAACCTAATATTACCTAAAACAAATTATTTAAACTATATTTCAATATTTAATAAGTATATAAATATATTTTAAAATATTTAAAAAAAAAGTATTTTAAATTACTTTAAATTTTATATTAAGATTATTCAAAATATTTAAAAACTTATTTAAAATTAATTAAAATTTATTTTAAGACACATTAAAATATCTAAAAGTATTTAAAATTATTTTAATACACTTTAAAATATTCAAAAAATATTTAAATTACTTTAAATAAATATTTTAAGATATTTTAAAATGTTTGAAAAATATTTCACATCATTTAAAATTATTTCGAAAATATTTTCAAATGTTTAAAATGTATTTCAAATCACTTAGAATTCTTTTAGACATTTAAAATGTTTAAAATTAAATCATTTTAAGAAACTTAATAAAGTTTAAAAGGTATTTTGAATCATTTAATAATATTTTTCATTTATATTTTAAATTATTTAAAAATTATTTTCAAACACTTTAATATATATTTCAAATAATTTATTAAGTATTTTTAAACATTTTAAAATTTATTAAAAGTATTTCAAATTACTTTAAAATTATCATAATACACTTTAAAATGTTTAAAAAAATATTTCATAAATTATTTAAAATATTTTAACTTATCTAAAAGGAATTTAAAAATAATTTTACATTCTTGCTTTTTTAATTCGAATTATTTTAATAATTTTATATTTTTATTTTTTCACTTAAAATTTAATGTTAATTTTTTGATAAAATAATGATAAAACAATATTTTCGTATTACAAAATCTGTAGTCCGTAAATGGTAAAACCCCTGTATATAATTTCTACTACTCCTACTATACATTATCTTCGTCGTTCCCCAATAAACCTTTTTCTTAATCAGTCAATCTACGTTTTCTTTTCCTTTTTTCTAGACAGAAAATATGAATTACAAACAAAGTTCGCAATATATAAGTATGAGCTAACCCCATTTGAGATCATCTACTCCGGACTTTTTCATCACTTTCTCTTTCAATCTCCGATCTCCCAATCGCGGGAAAACAACCGCCGTCGATCCGATCATCTTCTTTACTCACCCGGATGGGTACGTCATCGATCCAGTTTGATTTGAGCTAATTATTCAGTTTTTTTGCTTAAAATAACTCACTCGGTTTAATGATCTATTAAGAATTAACTTCCAATGATTGCTTGGGACCGGACCATCAATATGCAGTTTTAATAAAGTAATTATTTGGTTGTTACTAGGTCTAAATTGTCTGTTTTTCTTTCTCTATCAGGTTTTGATTTGTTGACATTTCACTATTTCAGTTTATATATATTTTGATAGCTTTTCCAGCATCAGGTTTGAGCTGAGCTGATATTTAGACCGACTGCGATCGACTTCATTTTTTCTGATGTGGTTTTCTAAAATGTGCTACTTGACAATTTGTTGTCCCCTGTATTAGTAATTTAGTTCTGACGGGACGGAAGTTCATGCGGGCTATTTATTTAATTTGGGATTCATAGATTGATCTCTTATCGATATTTGAATCTTAAAATTTGAGTAATATGGTGGAAATAAGTAGAGACTTGGAATATCATTTGTCCCACAAGCTAGTCTACACTTCATCTTCATTCTTCACTTCGATTAGGTTACTTCGTTGAGAAAGTGTTCCAGTTTTCTTCTCACTGATTTTCTCTATGTGCTTGGTTAATTACTATTCGTCCATTTTCTGTTGTCAATATAATTGTTGAAAAGAACACTGTTTTTTAAACATCATGTTATCCGCAAATAAAATATATACTCATTGATGAACTAGATTACACTTCATCAATGTAAACATTTTTCGCTGTTTTTTTTTATTTATTTATGTCATGATAATACAACTGAATACAATTTTGTTTTCAGATACCAGAGACCGTTGTTGTTCGACTCACCTTATAGATGGTGATGGTACTTTTAATATTGCTGGAGTTGATAGTTTCATGAAGGAAGTAAAACTTGGTGAATGTGGTCTTTCTTATGCTATCGTAGCCATCATGGGCCCTCAGAGTAGTGGTATGGTTATTTATTTATTTATTTATTGCAATTCTCAATTCCTTTTATTGGTTTTTCTTCACGCAACCTGCTAAATTAGGGGTTTTATACAAGATACACAGCCTGTTTAATGATTTTGTTTATGATCCTATGGACTATGGTACTGACTATGTGCTAACTAGTTTTGTCCACTATCTTCAATTCGTTTTTTATCTGTGATTTTGCAGGGAAAAGTACACTGTTAAACAACCTGTTCGGTACAAATTTCAGGGAAATGGATGCTTTTAAAGGCAGGCATGCACTTCTTGACTCTATTGGTACTTCGTTTCTTCTGTATTCAATTGAATAAATACTGAGCATCTAATTCTCTTCAGGTCTCAAACCACTAAAGGCATATGGATGGCTCACTGCGTCGGAATTGAGCCTTGCACTCTTGTAATGGATTTAGAGGGCACCGATGGAAGGGAAAGAGGAGAGGTGCAATATAAAATTTTCTTATTTAGTTGTTATACTTTATTTTGATTTAACAGTGGTTTATTCTTTGCATGTCATTTTATTCCGTTCCGGGATTCTCATTTTAACACATTCTTGTGTGCACTTTTTATTCAAGCTGCTAAATGGTTCTTAAAATAATAACATGTTATTTACTGCATGTCAAAAACTCTAATACGGAGTAGTATTTATTATGAAAGTTAATCTTGCTTGATGACATTGTGCTTCTCTTTCCATCCAATCATTCTTCTCGAAGGCTAAACAATTTTATCTAGAACCTTCTGTTAAACCTAATATTTTCTATCCATATATATTCAATTAAGATAATATAGCTTATTAGTTCTGAAATATCCATTCCTCTATGTTTATATAAATTTTGTTATTATCATTATGAAGTTGGTCCCTTACTATTTTGCTTATTTTCAGGATGATACTGCGTTTGAAAAGCAGAGTGCTCTTTTTGCCCTTGCTGTTTCTGATATAGTGCTCATAAATATGTAGGATTGCTGCTTTGCTTTAACAATTATGTTGTTATTATTTGTTAATTAATGAAATCTGAGGGTTTCTCTTCTGGGGAATTGTGTCAGGTGGTGTCATGATATTGGGCGTGAGCAAGCTGCAAATAAACCCCTCTTAAAAACTGTATTTCAGGCAAGTCATCATTGCGCTCTATGCACTAAATGACTTGAAATGAAAATTATTTGCTGATTTATCTTTTTGATGAAAAGGTTATGATGAGATTGTTTAGTCCTCGCAAGACAACTTTAATGTTCGTTATTCGTGATAAAACAAGGGTATGATTTCTTTTTTGTTCATTGTCTGAGGCTGTCACCATGTTTTTTTTTTTTTTTTTGATTCATTTATTCCTAAGAGATGACTATAAATACATGGTAATCTTTGTAGACACCGCTAGAGAACTTGGAACCGGTTTTAAGGGAAGACATTCAGAAGGTGCATCACATGCAGCTGTTCCCATTTTCTTTTTTTATAAATCTTATGATGTAGGTTCTAATGTTCTTCGCCTATTCTTCTTTCTTGCCCTCTCTGTTGTAGATATGGGATTCTGTTCCTAAGCCTCAAGCTCACAAGGAAACCCCATTGAGTGAATTTTTTAATGTAAGGTGTTGTTGATCAGTTGATCAGATTTAATGTCTTTGAAAGATTATAAAAGTTCACGGCAGTTTATATTTAATGATTGAATCTCAGGTTGAAGTTGTGGCTCTCTCTAGTTTTGAGGAGAAGGAAGAACAATTTAAAGAGCAGGTATATGCTCTTGTTTGGATTATTGGAAGTTGTATATTTCTGATGTCTCTCCTCATGCAGCATCTGGTTCCGTTGTCTGGACATGTATGGGATCTTATATTGGTTTTTGTATTTTTAAGGTGGCAAATCTAAGACAGAGGTTTTTCCATTCTATAGCGCCTGGTGGGCTTGCTGGAGATAGGCGTGGGGTAGTCCCTGCTTCAGGTTTTTCATTCAGTTCTCAACAGATATGGAAGGTCATTAAGGAGAATAAGGATCTTGACCTGCCAGCACATAAGGTGTCAACTAAATTCTTATTTTTATTCTATAAGCTTACCTTCAAGGATTTGTTTTACTGAAATATCTAATGATTTATTTGCAGGTTATGGTTGCCACTGTACGTTGTGAAGAGATTGGAAATGAGAAATTTTCTTCTTTTATAGAAAATGAGGTGCTTTTCTTATGAGACAAGTTTTTCGCAGTGTACTTGTAGTTTTTGAGCAGGATTCTGACTTTTGTCTTGGCCCCATCATATGTAGGAATGGCGTCAAGTAGAAGAGATGGTACAATCTCAACCAGTACCTGAGTTTGGGAGAAAGCTCACCTCAATTCTTGATATTTGCCTCTCAGAGTAAGTGTTAGTCTAATTTGCTTTCTGGTTTCTGAATGATCTTATGTTATTCAAACATGGAATATTGGTTATTGAATAATCAAGAATTTTCTAACTGTAGAATGACTTACATTCATCCTTCAGAATAATAATGTGCATTATGTTCTGATTGGATCAATCAGGTTATTTACTAAGAAAATAAGCTGAAAAATACAACATAGACATACAAAAATAGAAATTCTGGGATAGTAATTTGAAATTCTTTTTTCATTCCTGATATGGTGGGTAAAATGATGCTGAATAATTATCTATATCCAAATAAATATTTCGTGTCCAGTGGCAGATCGGTGATATGTTAGTTTGGTGGAAAACTTTCAGTTGAATATACCTTTTATTTATTTTCTAAATAGTGGGTAGATTAAATTTGCTCTAAATTAAATGTGCCTGTATGATTTTTGTGAATTTTAATCTTGACTTTATTTCCGTCTTATTTCCTTTAATAGGTATGATGCAGAGGCTACATACTTCGAAGAAGGTGTTAGATCTTCGAAGAGGCAACAGTTGGAGGAGAAGCTTTTGCAAGTAATTTATCTTGAGCTTTCTTATTAAATTTGAACTTGGTGCACAAAAAAATAGAGGATATAATGTACCTTACAATGCATTCATTTCCCTCCACGTCCAACACCTCATCCACTTTTTGCGCAGTGTCGAGATATACCTTGAATTAACTTCGGGGATTTAGATAGAGGCTTATAATTATATTTGTTGAGGACTTATATTTGGCCATATCATTTTTTTTTAATTTTGTGTCAACTTCTATTCTGTGGGAAGTGTTAACAAGTATTTGCATATGTACAAACATCCCTGAAGGTTTGTATTTACCTAATAAATACTCTCAACAATCTCTTGTTCAGATGCAATGTGTAAAAATAATTAAATTTGTTTCGGTAATTAGGCTAACCCATTTGCCATTTACTGTAGTTTTCGCATGTTCCTTTTGGTTACTATCTCCCATTTCTTTTGTTACACTAGCTTGTGCAACCAGCATACCAATTCATGTTGGGACATGTCCGTTCTGGAACCTTGGAAAGATTCCAAAAGTCATTTGAAAATGCCTTGAATGAGGGTAAAGGGCTCGCTAGTGCTGCCCGTGAATGCTCCGAGTATTCTATGTCACAGTTTGATATAGCATC
Organism: Euphrasia arctica; assembly: GCA_014843705.1. NCBI lineage: Eukaryota > Viridiplantae > Streptophyta > Magnoliopsida > Lamiales > Orobanchaceae > Euphrasia > Euphrasia arctica. The sequence continues at coordinate 13,664 of JACOMQ010000023.1, forward strand.
TGCAGGTACAATTATTTATGAATACCATGTCATCTTTAAAAGTTTAAAGCCCTTTATATTGTTTTTTATTTGTAAATTTGGTCAATGCAACTAGTCAAAAACCTATGATGTTCTTGTTTTTCCTTCATATTGATAGATAAAATGAATCGTTCCTTATATTTCAATAGCTGATTCATTTAATAGCGGTTACAATTAAGAGTCACATTTATTATGGTTTACTAAATGTATTGTATAGATGTGGACATTTCCCAAGCAAATTGGGACTCCTCTAAAGTAAGGGATAAGCTTAGGCGTGATATCGATGCACATATTTCTGCTGTCCGTGCTGCCAAGCTGTCTGAACTTACGACAATGTATGAGGTATGAAATACTGCCTTACCCAGGTTGTTTAATCTTGCAGAAAATGTCATGGTTGTAAGCCTGCAACTGATTTCCTGAAAATAATAAATGTTGAGAGTATTGAGTATTGCTGATTTATTATTAATTTTTTGGTGATCGATTCATAATTGTGAGTCTATCACTTCAAGCTGTGCATGTAGATTGGGTATTTGGTTTTCACATTAAACACATTACTGGAGTGCATAATTTGAAGAATTTTATGTTGTGTTGGTGTAATGCATTTACCCACTGATAATTTTATTGGGCAGAAAAAATTGAATGAAGCATTGTCTGGACCTGTTGAGGCTTTGCTAGATGGGGCCACTGACGATACATGGCCCGCCATTAGAAAACTTCTCCACCGTGAGACTGGAACTGCTGTTGCTGGGTTTTCTAGTGCACTTTCTGGTTTTGAAATGGATGAGGTAACAAAGGAGAAAATGCTCTTGAGGTTGGAGGATCACGCCAGAGGAATAGTTGAAGCAAAGGCGAAAGATGAATCAGGAAGGGTTTTGATCCATATGAAAGACAGGTGTATTTGTGTTTTGAAGTTATAATATATATTAGGGTTGATTATGATAAGTTCCCCCTTTCAAAATTTTATAATATTCCAATTAGCCACTTACTTGCAACACTGAATTACATTTCAGGGGTACAATTTGTAGTTTTAGTGTTTTTTTGGTAACAGGTCAAAACTAGTTACTCATAGTTACTATGATTTATGAAGGCCCTTTGCTTGCTTCACTACTAATGTGAACTGACCAGATTACTGTTGGCAGGTTTTCTACATTATTTAGTCAGGATTCTGACTCAATGCCACGCGTATGGACTGGAAAGGAAGATATCCGAGCAATCACCAAAACTGCTCGCTCTGCTGTATGTTATGAATTGTCAAATATCAATGGTGCTACTGTTGTTTTTCTTATCATGGGATAATATGATTAATTTTTTTGATATTTTTTTCTTGGCTAGTCTATGAAGCTACTTTCTGTTATGGCTGCTTTGCGATTGGATGACGATGCAGATTCCATTGAGAAAACATTGTCCCTCGCTCTCGTTGATCCCCAAAGTGGGAATACTGCCAATAGGAGTATTTCAGGGGACCCTCTTGCCTCCAGCAGTTGGGATGAGGTATTTTTATTTTTCATATCCTTGCATTCAAGATTTTTCGCTATATTGTTTATTCTTTGACAACTGCAAATAGATATTTTGAATCTTTTACTCCGTATATCATTAGCCATGGGCCCTAAATTTATATGTATCGTGTTTGCACATGCATAGGGATGCCACAGTAGTTTGTTTTTGCCAAGAACTTTAATAAACTGGCATTCATTTTACTTTGAGGTGCAGTCGCTTAATTTCTGTAGATCACTTTTGATGGATTTGAACGTTATTTCTTGCACCAGTGTTCAGTTTTATTTCTAGTTATTTGGGAAGTTGTGAAGCTTAAATGTTGATTTATCTGCACTTGCAATTCTACGAGTCTTCTGTGCACTACTCATAGCTTGTGCTTGAATATTTGTATCCAGGTACCATCATCAAAAACCTTGTTAACTCCAGTACAGTGTAAATCTTTGTGGAGACAATTTAAAAACGAGACGGAGTATACCGTTACTCAAGCCATTGCTGCTCAGGTAAATCCCCTATTGCTCAAAGGCATATGAAACCCTTGGTGCATTATAAGATTAATGATATATTAATCTAGATTCTCTCTTAAAATTTACAATTTTCATTCACTAATGTGTATTTAATTATTTACCGATGCTTAAAGATTGATAATTATTGATGTTTTCAAATTGTTCTCAGGAGGCAAGCAGGCGAAGTAACAACTGGTTACCACCTCCATGGGCAATTGCTGCACTAGTTATTTTGGGCTTTAATGAGTTTATGACCCTTTTGAGGTACTTTTTTCATTTATTGATTTTTTTTTTTTTTTTTTTTGTGTTTGTGTGTGGAGGGTGAGGGGGTGAGACTAATCCAGTATAGAGTACTTCAAATGACTATGTTTAATTTTTGACTTTCATACCCTGTCTATTATTTATTATGATTATTATCAATATCATTAAGCTCATGCTATGGTTTCTGTCGACAGAAATCCATTATATTTGGGCGTCATTTTCGTTGCTTTTCTGATTTTGAAAGCCCTTTGGGTGCAATTAGACATCACTGGGGAATTCAGAAATGGAGCTGTAAGTATATTCCTAAAACCATTACATTATCCTTCTTTTTCAAATTTCATTTCCTTAGTTTTTCCTTGTCACGAGTTTAATTCGAGTTTGATGATCTTATTGAGGCCTAACTTTTATATTATTTTACAGCTTCCTGGGCTTCTCTCATTATCCACCAAATTTCTACCTACCATAATGAATCTCCTTAGAAAACTAGCTGAGGAGGGCCAAAGGCCCGCGGATACTGATCCACAACGCCACCCTTCCGTCCCACCAAAGAGCTTAGGAAGCGGGACCGACAAATTTAGGCATGCGACTTCGTCAAGTGCTTCCTCTGAATTGTCTTGTGCAGAAGATGGAACAGAATACTCTAGCTCATCCAAAACAGAGTAAGGTGTCACATTCAAACCCGTTTTTTTCCCAGAGGATTATAGATTCTAATTATTTCAAAGCGTAATTTTAATCGTGATTCGGGACCATTGTTTTATACCGGAAAAGAAGCTGAAGATATCGATTCCCATGCGGGTGTCATGTAATTTTATTTCATTTTATTTTGCCCTGGCCTTGATTGTGTTTGTTTTTGCTTAACCTTCATTTTTGTAATCATTAGATGTTAAAGAGTTTCTGTGTATTTATAAGAGATACTACTACACTAAAATCTTACTTCGAAATTTCCTTTCCGTATATGTTTTCATTTCAGGGGTATATTTGTAATTCTCCTATTAAATTAGGCAAAAATCACAAATTGTAATATTATACTAAAATAAATAAACGTTGATTGTTAATAAAATAATGTCTATATTTGTCATTTTGAAAAAAATTATTTGTTCATAAAATAATATCTAAATTTGTCATACTAAAAAAAATTGTTCATCTCTCCATCTTAAGGGTGTTCAAAGATCAAAATCGCAATTATATTTAAATCATAGTAAAATCATGAAGTAAAGCCAACATTTATCATCAAATTCAGTATACTTATAACAAAAAATAATTAAAAATAAGTGAGTAGATAATTAAAATAAGCAACTTAAAAGAAGAAGAAATTATTAAAACAAATAGTCTCTGTCTTATTAACTTTATTTATTGCAAAATGGATGGTAGGGAAAGATGGGGCCCACCACCCAGTACGCGCATTTTAGCGCGTTACACAGAAAGATATATACAGTAGGTGAGCTGGAAACATCTATGGTATATATGGGGGATCTAATTGTAATTAAGGTAAACTGGACTAACGTTATATATTTATATCAAATATTTATATACATTATTCTGAAATTTAACATATAGTATTAGGTGACAAATTCTATTTTCGCTCTCTCTACACATGGCGGACAGAGTGTACCCATCAACGAAGCCGGCCGCCGTCCCCGCCGCCGCCGGCTCCAAAGGCGCTGTCAATAATCCAGCGTTCCCGGCGACGAAAGCGCAGCTCTACAACGCCACGCGCCCGGCCTACCGACCGCAGCCTCCGCCGCGTCGGAGCCACCGGAGAGGCTGCTGCTGCTCGTGCTGCCTCTGGACAACTCTCGCGGTCGTGGTGCTCCTCCTGCTCGCCGCCATCGCCGGCGCCGCGTTCTACGTTCTCTACCGCCCTCAACGACCGTCCTTCTCCGTCGCCTCTCTCCGCCTCTCCAGATTCAACCTCACCGACACCGCCGTGGCCTCCGCGCTCAACGTCACCATCGTCGCGCGGAACCGCAACAGCAAGATCACCTTCTTCTATGACCGAATTTCTGCGACAGTGCTCTCCGGCGGCATCGAAATCGGGAACGGCGATTTCCCGGCGTTCACGCACGGCGCGAAGAACGTCACGACTCTGAGAAGCGTGATTTCGAGATCCCTCTCTCCGTTTCCCGATGGATCCGACGTTTCCGCTCTCAGATCTAGCGCGAGGAGCAGGAATTTGCCGATCGAGATTCAGCTGGAGACGAAGGTGAGCGCGAAGATCGGGAAAGTGAAAACGAAACAGCTGACGGTGAGGGTTATTTGCGGTGGAATTAGGGTTTCGATCCCCACAGGCAATACGACGTCGGTTGCAACAACTTCGAATGCCAAGTGCAAGGTTGATCCCAGAATCAAAATTCTCAGATGGACAGTGTGAAGAAGAGAATCATGCCGAAGGTGTGGGAATATTTTATTTATTTATTTTGCAAATAATTTATTTAATTTCGTTTTTTTTAATATATAGGAGTGCTATATTTTTCAATTGGATTTTGATTTTATTTGTTTTTTTTTAATATATAGGTTGAATTGATGATTTGAAATCTATTTACAAGCTTGGTTTGAATTTCACCAGTAACTTATTGACTTGATATTTGTGTTCTTGCAATTTTTTCTTTCAAATTCTTAAGACTCAGTACGCACCCTGACTTATGATAGGATTAATTATCGGGGATTGGATTACGAAGAAGGGTAAATTTGTCTCTTTTTTTTAATCTCGATTCAAATGATAACTGATCGTTTTTTAGCGCTCATCGATTACCTTTTCGACCGTTTCTTCACTGATTTTGAGATGAATTATGCAATCGTTCAACCATTTTGGATACTACTCGATTTATCCTTCCTTTGTTATTCTAGAAACCTTTAGTTTTATGTCTCTTTTACTCTTCAAAATTAAGCATTTGTGATTCCTGATGAGCATGATGAATTCGCGTAAGTCTTCGTGATTTGTTTCTTTCATGCCTCGGTATTGATACATTTTTCTTTTGTTTTTGGTCCAATTGATTTATAATCCGTTTGTTGAGTTTTCACCATTGATACGGTCTTAATTTGAAGCTTTGATGGAGTTTTGAGTTCGATTCATCTTCAAAATCACTTGTTACTAGGTTGATGTTTATATATATATGGAATGTGTTTTTAATAAGTATATTGTTGAGTATGTGTAGTGTGAGAGGAGATATCGGGACGGGGATGGGGCCGGTAAAGGCTATATATTTTGATTTTGCATTGCCTTTCCTGATTTTTTGGAAAGGAAAAGAATGTCAAAGGTTGAGAAGATATAGGGGAACATGAGTTGGAGAGTAAATGAAGGAAAAATATCTATGCAATAAACAAGAATATATATATGTATGTGTATTATGTATATATGTGTTTCTCAATCATCTTCGTATTCGGAACTATATCTACACCGATCGCATATGCACATAACAAATTCAACTGACTAGGGAAAGCCCGCACGGTTTGGTTTGTAAATCTAGCTCCCTCTGGCCTCTTTTCTTCTTTGTTATATCTTCGATTTTATTTTTCATTTGACTATGATCATATCTCGTCAGTCGAAAGTCACCCCTGGTTACTGGACTCTCACTCTTGATCATCCGTGAATATATATAGGTCGGTCACCCGGCTACTTCTTCAAATTACATCTGCGTGGCCTAGCTATAACTATCTTTGTGGGTGCAATTTTTGTGAAAGAGAAACAAATGCTAGGGGAGTATTTGCAAAATTTCAAAAAAAAAAATATTTGAGGGGTTTGTTTCTGGTTAGGCCAAGCATTAGATTTAGGGGTAGTTAATTAAACTAGTTTTCTTCATTCAACTCTCATGATACCAAGATTCAGTAACACTCAAAACTCTATAGAGTAACTCTACATATGAAAATTCTCTATAATAATAAAAAATTCTAGGTCTCAATTTGGAACTAATTATTTGGAATTAATTATAAATAAAAATAAATTTCAAGTTTAAAGATGGATAATGTACAATGTATATGTTATTTTTATTTTTATATTATTTTTTATAAAAAAAATATTTTTATTTTGTAAAATTCTATATATAAGAATAACTTTGTATAGTACTCCTTAAATAGAGAGAAAATTGAACGTAAATTAAGAAAAAATAATTTTTTTAATAATATCAAGTATGTAGTTATTAATGTGTAATTAAGTAATAAAGTAATTAATTTAAAAATAGTGGTACAAGAATAAAGAAATTTGTATTGAAATGATAAAATTTTGTGAAAAGACATTTCATTTATAGATGTGCACGTACGGTTTTAAGGGACAAAAAGAAAATTATGCATTGTTTCGGAGAATGGACGGAGTAATATATTTTTTGCCCGATCTTAACGATATCACTGTAGGAACTTTTTTTTACTGTATAATGGTATTTATTTTATACTACTATAGTACTATATTGCAGTTAAGATGTCGGTAAAAGTAAAGCCAATGGTTGCATTGAGAGGTGTACTCGTAGGGGGGATCGCTACGTTTTCTAAAGTCGGAGGCGCGATGAAAGCCGGCAAGGTCGGATACGCAGCAGCAGCCACGGCCTCGAAGAAGGATATCAACCTCATTCTTCAAAATAAATATTGGTGTTATTATTATTATTGTTTATTAATTTATTTTAAATATATAGTATAATTTATTGATTTGTTAATCGGTGAAAGTTGAAAAGAAGAGACTCAAATCGACCGATCGATCATGCGCACTTAGGGAAATTAGGGCAGCAAAGCGTGTTGACGAGTCTCGGATACTGGGCTTTTGCATTTCCACGACTTGATCGCGTTGCAGCAAGGGGTGCCTTTCTTTATCGTTTTGTACAGTTGGCATAACGCGACTGAATAGGGGTTGCAGCAGCTTCTGCAGAAAAGAAGATTGCTACCACCACAAGCCATGCTATTGCAGCTGCCTTCGAATTCATTTTCATCTCGATCTCGAATTGGTTTGATTGGAGTAGAAATGATGATTTGTTGTTTGTGATTATAGTACATTATTTTGGCTTCTGTATTTATACAAGGGGTGAGATGTTGTGCGTTTGATTAAATACCTATGCGATTACGTCAACTATACTATATTTCATATTCTTTCATTCATTCACACTAAGATTTTTTTCCTTTCATAGAAAAATGTTAATTAAAAAAAGGTTTATTTTTTACAAAAATCGTAAAGGCCCTAATTTGAAATATATACGGTCAACCCCGAGCGCACTATGCGCATATGATTTGACCGTAATTAGGGATCGATGTCAATTTAACTGGGTTTCACAAAAAAGAAATTCAAACTCTCTGATTAGCTTCACTACATTAATATTTATTTTAATTATTCATACAAATGTTTTGAGTAAATAATACAAAAATATATTCAATGTAAAATACAATTCAAATGCATTTTTAAAATTATTAGATAAATATTTAAAGTTTTAAAATTTTTAAATAGTAATGAATAATTATAATAATATGGAGTAATAAATTAAATATCCGAAGAAGAAAGACGCGGGATTGCGCTTTTTCCATGTCTTGTTAAACTCAGCTTCTTAACTTCGCAGTCAAACTTAAATTTGCTTTTTTTTTTTTTGTAATATTTAATTTATTTAATAAATAATTTTTAACTATCGTAGTACTCCCTCCTCTTTTTTTTATAAGTCGTTTAAGAGTTTTAATTATTTTTATTTTATAAGACGTTTTAGCTTTATTAAATGATGTAATAACATTAATTTATATATTTTTTAATTTTTTATGCACATGTTTTTTTCTCCACCAATCACATTTTATTGTTTTTAACATTTTATTTTTTCAATGAATATTAATTGAAATTAAATATTTTCTTAATACTTGCATTAAAGCTTGGGGCGTCTTATAAAAAAAATAGGAGGGAGTAATATTTACTTCATCCCTTTCAAAGAAACAGGATAACTTGAGTATTTGAAATCTATAACTTTAGTGTTAGAGCTGCTAATTTACAATTCGAAAAATTTCAGCCTGAACTCAAGTGGGCAAGCCGATTTGACAATCCTACGATCAAGCGCGCCGTGAGACGTGAGCATTAAAGTAAAATTTCAAACCCCTAACTTGTGAGTGTTTTTATCAAGATCATACATGCTCTAACGTCACGACAAGTGTTAGCTTTAACGTCACGACAAGTGTTAGCTTTAACGTCACGACAATAATCGACCCCGTCTACGGAGCAGTGCCACAACGGAAGAACATTAGCTTTGATACTACTGTACTGTATATTGAATTTGATATGGAAGATGAATAACAGATAGAAAACAAAAGGTGTATATAGTAATTTGCGGAGAAAATAATATCAAAGCTCATGGCCGGGTAAAATAGTAAACTCCAAATATCTTGATAATCCCTTCAACCGAGGCTTGCGGTTTGCTTCTTCAGAATTCACCTAAGCATGTGTAACGACCTAGAAAACACTTGAAAGGGAATTAAAATTTGATACTCATACCAAAAATGCGCACTTTCTTACAAATTTAAATGTAATTGTGTTTGCTCAAATCTTATGATGGGTGACCCCTTAGAATAGTCATTACAATGTGTAACAAGCGCTTTTAGTTTCTAAATAACATAAACTTAATGAGGTAGGCGCAAGGCCGTGATCAAATCATCAGTTCATCACAAGGCTAAACCTCTTCGATTTATTTATCTTTTCAAAATTTCAAAACAATTCCATTCATGGCGGTCCATGTATTGAACATACAATCATTGAGTATTGAAGCAACACTTGATTTTGTGTTAGTTGCCAGAAATCATTACCTCATTGAACTAGTACCGATAACTGGTCACAAGTCAATTATCATCAATATGGTGCAAAAATATCTGAGGCGGCTCTTCCCTGTCATTATACATGATATGCAAATTTAAAAACAATACAAACAAAAAAAAAAACGGATAAGCCTACTATTATTAATCAGCTGAAAAAGGTTCCAAAGTTTCATGAACTAACAAGAATTATGCAGTACAGCAGTAACAAGCACAACCAGTAGAGCCTACTAACCTTTCATTAGCCTCCTGGTAAGTATGACTTGATGCGACCGCCAAAAGCTGCCCGCCATGGTTATACGCCAAGGAAGCAACACTATTTGTATATCTAGGCAACTGAAAATCGAGCCGCGTATTAGCTTCATGAGACATAACATAGTAAAAGAAACAGATAAATGATTGGTACATTGTACAATGGTTTCTCTGTTTCTGACTTAAAAAGTTCTTTGATGCAATCCATTAATGTTGACTCCGTCGTGTATGCAAGGTCCAAACAAACTAATTCACCATAAATTAAGATAAAAAATACCTCCATTAAGCGTTTCTTGCTCTGAAGATCCCATATTATAGCATGGCCTTCATTGTCACCGGTGGCAAGGACGCTGCATGAGCTGAAATGATTTTGAAAAAAGAAGAGTTAGTAAATGGATTTCAAAGGACCTAGAAGGTAAAAGCTAGAAGCAATCGGGATAACATACGATGGGTTAAAAGCAATGTCATTAACTGCTTCAAGATGTTGTCTTCCATCGTTTTTCTTTGGATGACATCTGAAAGCATATCTGCACAAGTGCAGGCTTAAGTAAGTACAAGTTATCTAAAATTAGAAAGTGAAAGAACGGCAAAATTATAAAGGTCGTTCGGCCAAAAAGGGAAAGGGGAAAAGACGAAAGGGTTAGAGAACAAACAGCAAATAAATAATAACTTATCAAACAAGCGTGAAAGATGGAAATAAAATGAGTAATGGTAATTGCTAGGTGCAGCAGCATAGTTAACTTTTGTTTTTCTCAATTTACGTACAAGTTGAAGTTGTTACTTCCAATGTGGTGTCGATTAAATTTCCATCAAGGTTTATCATCACACATTTTAGAGTTCTATGTAGCACACAAATTATTATACCGATTACTGACTTATCTTTCTGCAAGTTGGATTCACCAAGATATTCCAAAGCAACCCTCCCGTCTATTGATCCAACTACAAGTCCTGCATAAAGAGGTATATATCATCACTTAGCAATACTCTGAGAGATTAGAACAACTACAAGGACTCACGTTGACCTCATTGAATGTATACCTAATGTATAGTGAGTAGTAATAATAATAATCAGAAAAAAAAGAAGTGACATTTTGCATAGTTGAATGTTTGTAATAAGAGCATTACATGTAGATCTACGGATGAGTAAATACAGCAATTACTACAGTACCTCCTAAATCTGAACTCGAGCGGACACATCTCGTGTGGATGTTTGGGAAAGGTTCTTTAACTTGGGCTGTTGCATTCAGGTAACGCAAGTCGTACACATGCACAATTGACTTTAGAGCAACCGACAGATTGAATACAGACAGGGACATAGATTCAACCCCCACAACTAGATTGCTCAAGCACCCAGAGGAACTAGAAGAACGAGTATCCCAAAGCTTTACTTTCTTATCCCAGCCGGCTGTGATAATTTGACCTGCAGAAACGTAAATACAGTCCACTAAGTAAGTTTTCTATCAGGTTTAAATAAATTTTCAGAAAGGGAACCTGTTGAATACTGAATATCCTCTTGATTTCACACAAATCACAGAGTTGTCGAAAGTGCATATAAAATGAATCGCTTACATGTGTCCTTGGAATATTCAACACACGTTGCTGAGTCGTCATGATTTCCTATGGCATTGCTGTTTCCCAAACGCATATCATACCTAGAATTTTTTTAAATCAATCGTGTCACCAAATAGAGCATTATCCCATCAAAATGGGATAACGGAATGAAGGAACAAATATACTCCATTGACCCTCCCGGTTCGCAACAAATGCTGTTTTGACTGCCCAAAAGTTCTTCAAATAGAATGACATGGTTAAAAAAAAGCCAACTTCAATGAGCAAAGTTTTTTTTTTTTCCGAACTTACCCTTACACTTATCAAATACCAATACATCTAGTAAGAGTATAAACATTAACTTACACTACAAAGCTATGAATTCCCATCTAAAGGCACTCAAAAACTTTTATAACTATAGAAATGAAAAACCCAATAAGATTAAAACAAATAATTCCATCCATAAAAAAAAAAAACCAAATTTCAGCGACTTCGCCCTAGTTAACAGTCAAACACACATTCAAGCAAACATCATCACAAAAGAAAAAGACCTGAGAATGCAACCATCGGAATCGGCACTGAGAGCCGTGGACTCGCCCTCGAAGCAACAGTCGAGAAGGGCCGCGCCTTCGGTCGGAGTTTCCAATCTGACTTTGCCTTTATCCGCATCGTACAATCGAAGACTCTGCTCAGAAAATACGATGCACACACTTTAAACTTCAAAATCAATCGCATAAATGAGCGCAAGTTAGAAGGGACTGGTCGAACAAGTTCGCCAGTTATACTTGCCGAGTCCCACGATGAAATCAGGAGATTATTCGAAGCCGGCGCGAATCGGATCCTGGAAATGGCGTCTCGGATCGGGTTATCGAAGCTCAAACAGGACCCGTTCATGGTGGAACGGGTCGTAGTATCCGAAGGGGAGGGCCGCCAGAGAGATAAGAGCGAGGGATCCGGATGTTTCTGCTTGAATTTTGAATGCAAAACGAATTTTCACTTGGAGATTTCCCGCCATAAACCAGGTGTTATTGGGCCTGCTTGAATTTGGTAGGCCCAATTTTAGGTGATTTTTATGTATAGATTTTTTTCTTCTTCTAGTATTATGTTTTGTCTTAAAATTAAATCGATTTACACTGAAATTGATGAATTTTAACAGAAATCGGAGAGAACTGAAATTAATTAAGATAAACTCCATCGAACTAAAACTAAGTTCAAAATAACAAATTCTTTCACTCAAATTTACATAGATTGTATTTTTTTTTGTTTAGGTCCGCAATGTCTTGAGTTCGAATCTAGAATCCTCAATTCAAATGCTCAACCAACTACTGAGCTAACAACCCTTGACTGTGTTGGTGGGGGCATTGAGGTAATTTCATGTTACCATATCAGAGAAATCAGCAAATAAAAAGAATTTTATAGGGGCATAAGATTATACTAAGAAGGGAAGATAAATTCAATTTTTTCAAATAAAAAAATTCAGGTAAAATGAGGACAAACAAAATGAAGAACTCAAAATCTTCTCAAAATTCTTCGACTCCAACGGCCTCACGAGGCAACAAATAAGCATCCGCTGGCCTCGACTTCTTCACACCAGCCGTGAAGCAAACCTTTTCCGACTTGCTTCCCTCCACAGCCACATTCGTGACCTTGACCCAAACCAGGACCTTCGTCTTCATCCCTTCAACACCCATGAGCTTACCCCTAAGAAGAATGCACTTCACCCTCGTGGCGTATCTCACTGCAGACGAGTCCTTGAAGCTCACTTCGCATGCGAAGGGCAAGTGGACGATCAGCCTACACTTTGCCTCGTCAAACTCGTAAGTCGAAATATTTTGAGGAAATAGGCCAGGTGGCAGATTGTGTTCCCGGAGAAGATCGGGTAAGCTTCGCAATGGTTTTCCTTCAAATGAAAGAGAGGGAGGAATGAAACAGATATATCATATTCACTTTTTTTTTTTTGGTTTTGTAATTAGACTAAAACTAAGGGTGGAATATGCAATTAACTCATTAAATAAATCTCACTGTGAAGATCAATGTAAAGTAATTCTAAATGCACATATGAAAAAAGGCAGACCTTTCAGCTTGTCGAATATCCATTTCGCCTTCTCTTCGACAACATTTGAAACCGTCTGCAGTAATCAAACTTAAGAATAATTACAAAAACACCCGTGGAGTTACGCATAATTGCATTTGCATATGACTCCATTTATCTCTTAAACACACAAATGCCCTTCAAATAAATTAGTTGGTGTTCGAAACAAAATAACATTCACAATCAAACTTCTAAATAATTACAAAAAACACCCCTGAAGTTTTACATAGTTGCATTCGACACCGTTTACCTCTCAAACAATCATACGCCTTTAAAATGTATACACACAGTAACACACAAATACAAATAACTTGTTGCTGGCTTTTACAAATAGGCCAAACCTCATCAAACAGCTTCTGATAATCAAACTTCAAAATAATTAAAAAAACACCCTGAAGTTTAACACAATTGCACCCGGCCGACTCCATTTACCTCTCAAACACATATTTTACACACAAATATGAATATCAATTCGGCGCCTTTCAGAATTTTGGCCAAACCTCATGGTGGTTGGTGTTTGAAAATTGAAACAGCTTCTGATAATCAAAATTCTAAATAATTACAAAAAAAAACCCTGAAGTTTAGCATAATTGCATCTGGCTCCATATACCCTCCCCAAGACTGAAAAACACAAATACCCTTCAAAACCAATCAAGTGATCAACCCAGAAAAAAAAAATCCAAACCCATATCCATATTAACCCTAACATGACCAGTAAAATACCAAAGTTAACATCTTTCAGTAAACAAAAATTTATTAAAAAAAAATTACTTACATTAAGGTCTTGGGTTATGTTATTGATTTCTTCCTTAGCTTTCTTCGACAACCAAAAGCTTCCAGCTTTTAAGCTCCCCATTTTCACAAGTGCTTTCTCCATTTTTTATTTTTTTTAGGGATTCTGGAAAAATTAATCTTAGGTGAAAATATATTTGAGTACAAAGGAGGACAAAAAGATTCAATTTTTCTGGCTCGTTTTCGGTGGAAAGCGGAAGCTCGAACCGGATTCCACTTTCTTTTTTATCTTTCTTGTTCTACTTTTTAGGGGACACATTTTTGAACGAAGGGGTAAAATAGTCAATGTGAACATCAAATTAAAGTAAGTATGAAGATATTTTGTTTTGACCAAAAGAACTTGGATTTAATTCATGTGAATCTTGAATAATGCACTCCTAATTCTGGCAATTTTCTTTTTAAATATTCTTGTCATATTTTAAATTCGATATGAGTTGTTTTAAAAATTGAAATGAGTCAATTATACGAGGAGTGGTGAATAATTCGATTATAATTTCTTTATTTTTTTATCATATCACAACCCAATATGAATGAACTACCAAGTAAATGGGCTCAACCAATCGCGCTTCGACATGTGGAACATTAATGGGCTTTCGAGCTGAATCTGTTTTTTGAAGCAAGTGACCATTTTATTGGGCCTAGCCCATATAAATGATGGTGGGCTCAATTGGGTTTTGAATGGGGCCCCACTTGAATGGGCTTTCGGGCTAAATCTATTTTTAGTAGGATTGCTGGACTGAAATAATAATGTCCAGTTGTCAGTACTAAAAATATAGTTAATCCATTTTCACAAACTATTATACTCCAAAAATTGTAATATTATGATATCTTACAATTTAAGATACTCTTAAATTTAGAGAATAGTAAAAAAAGTTGAAAACATAATTTTTTAATTATATTGTTTATTAGTAGACTTTAAGTGTAAAATTATTACCATAAAAATGTACCAATATAAATTATAAGTAATGATGTGAGCCTACATAATGCATGTTTAGAATGATTGAAGATCTTAGACTTTATGCTATTTTACCTATGTGCCAAAAAGAACAATATATAAATAAATGAAATTTCATGAATTTCAAAATGATACTCCACCAAATTTCTGTATAAATATATTTATTCATTCAAATGCATCATAATTATAAATTTTAGGAATTAAATGAATATGTGTATCATATTTATTCAGAAAGCACTTAATTGAATTATGTTAGGGCAGACCAACATGTCTATGAATATCTACTTTTGTGTTTCCCACATCTATGATTCGATTTCATTTTCTAGGGCTCATTATTAAAGCTAGATTTTAATATTTGTTTTACAATGTTATATTCATTAATATTATATTAGAACAATATTTTACTATATATCTTCAAAATTACATATTTTTTGACAAAAGAATAATATTCTATCTCTGTTATAAAATACTTTCATACTTATTTAGGCACAAATGTTTTTTAAAAAATGTATATACAAATGAGTTGATTTTAAATATTATGACTGTACGTAGAATATTGAGTTCAGAAGTGCACGGTGCTATTTGCATATTGATTTTATAGCTAAAACGAGCTCTGAGTAAAACTTTGTTTGACCACTTAAGCTTAATTAGTTCAACAATATTCGTTTTCAAATTGATTAATGCTGGACAAATTGAATGTTCGACTGGATTCAGATTCACTTGCTCTAAATTTTCAATTATAACTCATAACATTATTCAGGTGGGTGATATTTCTTTTGTACTTTTGTATGCTGAAGAATCCCCAAAGTTTATTAAGAATTTTATAAGATAATTTACTACTACAATTTTTTTTAAAAGTTTTTAGACAATATATATAAAGAGCCATCACTTTAATATACCAATAAATAAATAAAATGTAGAGCATCTGAAAGCAGATAGGCAATCAAATCTATGTAGGACAATCAATCCCATTTCAGTAATTATATCCCAAGTACTGTGGTAATGAGTAACGAGTCCAAAAATAAAAGAAATAAATAACCTTAAAAAAAGGGAAAACGCAAACGGACCCACAAGTGTCATTAGTGGGACCCACAGGTTGTCGTGACATTTTAGCCAATAAAAAAAGCTTCCTAAAGTGGGAAAATTAAGATGGATCATATAAAAATTAAAACAAAATTTGCTTATATTAAATTAATTATTTCTTTTGATTTTTTGTTAAGGTAAACGCAACTTAAATGCATACACACACAGACACACTTGCCGTGCGTTCATATAAAAATAAATAAATACTCCGTATATATACAAATAATTATTTTGCTTATATTTTTAAAATATTTTTAATTTTTTAATCGATAAAATATAAATAAAATTTTAATTTTTTATTTATTTAGAAAGAGTTTGACTAAACTTATTAGTTGTCAATATTTTAAACTATTATTTTAAAAAATAAGGTTATAAGTTATTTATAAAATTTATATAAAATAAAAATTATTAAAATATTTTTTACTTTTAATGTTTCAACTCTTTTTTTCACAAAATACAAAAGATATGATCATAATATTATAAAATTGGGAGATAAAATTGGGAGGAGTGTTTTTTAAGTTTAAAAATTAATCAAGAAGATATACTTTGTGTAATGTTTTGAAATTTAAAAATTTATGGAAAAAAATTAAGAGAGTTTATAAGTTAGTAATAAAATAAGGTATATAACTATGTAGTAAAGTATTAAATAAATGCAGTATTCAACAAATTTATAGTATTATACATGGAAAGTCTAAATCTAGATTCAATTATTAAAATCCAAAATTTAAAAACCAATCAATAATTTCAACAATATTACACGGCCGGGTCCCTAATTTTCACTTATATTCTCAAACAACCCAAAAATCTTTATGAAAAAGAGAGATTTGTGTGTGTGTGGAGTGAGCTCAGAGAGATTAAAAGCAGAGCATAAGAGAGAGAGAGAGAGAGAGAGAGAGAGAGAGAGAGAGAGAGAGAGAGAGAGACCGTATGTTGACAAATTGTGTGTCACTGTTCTTCGAAGGTCGTTTGTTTATGCCAAGATTTTCTTATCTGGGATCCCTCTCTCTTTCTTGATTTTATTTTATTTTATTTTTTTAATTATTAATAGTACTAGTACTAAATATATTATATATATATATATATATAATTACATTTGCAAATTCTTTTTAGTTATTCCTTTTTGTCTTCTCATTCTCTTTCTAAAGGTTCTTGCAGAGATATAGAGAGAGAAAGAGGGGCGCAGCAGATCGAAAGCTCTAATCTTTACTTGATTTCGATTAGGATCTGAGCTCATATTTCATTACAAAATCATTAGTGTTTTTTTTCTTCTTCTTTTTATTTTGTTGGATTGTGTAATTCATTACATGGGTTATTGAGAAGAGGCGTTTTCTGGATGTGGGTCTGAGGTAATTTTATCCATCTTTCATTTTTCAATTTATTCAATCAAGAGTAAAAATGTGATTTTTTGTTTTAAATTCTTGTTTTGAATTCATGATTATATTGATGAAATTAATTGTTGGTGAATTGGGATTTACTTATTGGATTGTATTTGGATTGATGAATGCCCTGTATTGGATTGTGTATGTTATGCTATTCCTTTGCAAATAGCACTTATGATTCGGAACAAAATTTAACATTAGATTTACTGGGCACTGGACATGGTTCTGTTTACGCACTCTCATAATGTTTGTCGCTTTACCCAATGCGATGCTTTGCAGGTTGAGTTGACTTGCTATGAGCAGGATGAGTCTTGTTCAGTTGATCTGATATAGTCTTTTAAGTCCTCGTTGAGCTTTTATGGTTGTTCTTAGCTTCATTGTAAGTCTCGTGCTGGCTCATTGAAGCGTTTTTTCGTTTCAGAATTTATACATGTCTGATTTCAGCTTCATTGGAATTCGTTTTTTAGTCAATGACATGCAGATTAGTTCATGATTAGTCAGTGGTACTCATTTTAAATAGTATATCGTTTTTATTCATCTTCAGGAATGGGAACAAAAGTAGATTGCAAGAGCTACTTGACAGGGCATAATAGTAATTATCGGTATCACAACTCCATGAGGGATCTTAACGAGGATTCTAGCAGCAGCAGCTGGCCCGCGTGTTATGGGGATAACAACATCACTACGAACGGGCCCTACTATTATGGGTTCGGGCCGAGGGCACTTGTAGCCGATGGTTACGGGAAAGATGCTCTGAAGCAGAAAATGCTCGAACACGAGGCGGTTTTCAAGAACCAGGTTACTTTCATCTTCTAACACAATCCTCATTCCAAGAAAATTGATTTGTCATTTAAAGACTATTTTTTTTTATTAAAAGGTTTACGAGCTCCACCGTCTTTACCGAATTCAAATGGACATGATGGATGAATTCAAAAGGAAGCCACTATACACCATGGAACCATCCTCGTCGTCGAACCTCAGATCTCAGATCCCCCCATCACAAGATCCTCGTAAATGGTACAACGTGGGCTTCCCTGTAATAAACCCCGGCTACGAAAACTCTCCTATGAGTTGTACCAAAGGGTACAACATGGAAAGGCCCTCGAAGGAATACGAGCCGTCGGATTCGAGACCGCTGAAAGTGAGGAAGCGATTGTTCGATCTCCAACTACCGGCTGATGAATATATAGACACGGAAGAAAGCGAAACGAAGGTGTCTACTGGTATTGGGTTGACTGATCTAAATGAACCCGTTGAGATCGAAGAGGCAACAGCTCTATCGACCGTTGATTTTCTTGATCATAGTTCGATCAATGGAGTGAAAAGGGGCGAAATCCGTGATTGGCCTTTGGTTAAATCGTCCGATAACGAAAGAGGGTGGCTTTCTCATCTGCATGAACCAGGTAAAGACTTTCAATAATCAAGTTTTCGGATACTTGTAAATATCTCGATTCTAAAAAATTTAAATGTTCGGATTTCTCGAATTTCAGGGTCCAGTAAAAGCAACCTCACATCCGTCACTCACGGCCTTCACAAAGAAAAGATGGCTATGCCTTCTTATCCACTTCTTAATCGGGGGCCCGACCCGGGCCCGGTCTCGGGTTCTTATTTTTCCAGTCGGCCTCATTCGGTCACATCGTGGGCCAACCCAATGAGCAGCTTCGCCCAAAAGCTATTTTATCACGGGCCCGCCTCGAAATCGAATGGAAAAACGAGTAATCGTGCGTTTTGGGATAACTCGAAACCCGTGATAGAAATCGATTTGAACGAGGCCGAAGACCGCCCGTCGGGCTTGCCTTGGCTTAACCACGGCCCAACTCGCGCCAAAAGGCCCGCCATCACGGATCTCAACGAACCGTCGAGCGATTGCGAGATCATTGAAACGACGACGAATAAAGACGCTCAAAGCGCGAAGAAAATCCTCGAGTTCGATATAAATTTAGAGTGCGAGCCCCAGGACGAGGACTTGCCCTCTGAGGAGAAAGAAGTGAAAAAGGAGACGGAGGGCTCGTGTGTACGAGACTACATCGACTTAAACTCTTGCATTGACGATTTCGAAGAAGAGAACGATTCGAGTGTTGAGAAAGGTCGAGAAGCTCCGACCGAGAACGAGACATTGACAGCGGCAGAAATAATGATCGCGATCTCTGCCTCGTTTCCGGAGATCGAAAAGTCTTGTCCATCGGATGATGATGTCACGTTGTCCGAATCTTTACTCCGTTTTGCGGATGATGTTTTGGACGATTTCGAGGAGATGACTCTGCAGATACGAGAGACGAGGGAGGAGGACTACATGCCTCCGCCTCCGTTTTTCGTACCCGAGGAAGTGGGGCCCACTTCGGGGGCCCGGCCCAGGAGGGGGCAGGCGAGGAGAGGGAGGCAACGGAGGGATTTCCAACGGGATATACTTCCGGGGATGGTTTCGCTGTCGAGGATCGAGGTGTCGGAGGATATACAGATGTTTAGCGGGCTGATGCGGGCCACGGGCCATCATTGGGTTTCGGGCTTGGCGAGGAGGAACGGAGGAGGGAGGGGCAGACGACGTAATAATGTGGCGGCAGAAAATGGGCCGGGCTTTTTGGAATTCGAACGAGCGGGCTTGCCGGGCTCTGGTGGTGGGCTGGAGGATAGGAGGCTGACGGGTTGGGGGAAGACGACTAGGCGGCCCAGGAGGCAGAGGTGCCCGACGGGGAATGGTATTCATCCGGCTGCTGTCGTGCTGACCTGAGTCGTTTTTTCGTGTTTGTAAAAAATCTGATTGAAGGTCTCTCTATCATGTTTGAGTCCTGCTTACAAATTTGCATTTGATGTACTTCATTCTTTAGAAATAATGTTGTTGTTTAATTTGATCTGAGAGAGATATATATAGTGTACCAAGCTTTGGTGATAAAAATGCATTCAACTTTATTTGCTTGGTGTTGCACATGATAGGAAAAGCATCACTCCATTCAAATCTCTATAAATTAATACTTATTTATATAAAAATTAATTAAAAATAAAATATTAATCATGAATTTTAATCATGAATTATATAAAATATTAAATATTTATTTTATTTCATATAAAAATCATTTTTTTAACCGTTTATTATTATTATTAATAGTATTTAAATATAAATAATAAATAAAAAGTATAAAGTAAGTAAGTGGTGAGACCTATAAAATTTATGTTTTGCGTAGAACGTTGGATGGGGTAGAAGTTTTCTTGGGTAAAAGTAGAAAAAATATGAGTTGGCGCATACGTGACCTACTCATCACCCAAAACTTGCACTCACCACTGGAGATGCTCTTATACATTAATAACCTCATTTTAAATTAATATATATTTCCGGTCCCACTTGGTATTTTAAATTAAAAAAAAATACTCGATAAATTAGTAATATTTTTAAATTAATAAAATTTCACGGTCTCAATACTATTAATTTATAAAAATTTTACTGTATTTGAAGAATAAATTCGATTTGTTACTTTCCCAAATTTAAGTACTCGTACTAGTAATAGTTGATTAACTTAATTTGACTAAGTACCTGTTCTTTTGGATTGAAATCGACTGAAACTTAAACGATTTAAACTGAACTTAAGTGATCTGAACTGAACTAAATTGATTTTTTTATAAAAATAATAATAATTTATATAAAATTTTAAATATTTTATTAAAAATATTAATAATATTATGACAATAATTAGATTGTATATTTAAAATTATAGATCAAAATTATTTTTTTATTTATTTTATTTTAATTTATTTTGAAGAACTAAACTGAAGCTAACTAAATTGAACTGAACTTAAGCGATCTAAACTGAACTGAACTGAACTAAACTGAAATTAAGAACATGTTCTAAGTTATATGATTTGAAAAATATTTTATTTAAATCCATTAATTATTAGAGAAAGTGTTTAGACTTTAAAGTTTTCCACATAACAAATATTTGAATATATACACCGTATATAGAATTCTAATCAACCAATTAACATTTACTCATTGGATTGAATAAATAAATTGATAATTAATTATGAGTAATATCTTTAACTCTGTCTCAAGTATATCCGAGCAAACAAAAAAATGTATATGAAGTGTTAACAATAATAAAGGTATATCAAGTATTAACAATGATAAAATCCTAAATAAAGAGTCATTTTATTTAAAATTACCTTATTTAAATCAATTAAATTGTTATTTAAATTATTCGTAAAACTAATTATATTATTCAAATTTAATAAATTTGAGTTTAAAACAATATACTTTGACATAAATTTTCTTTTTTAAATTATACTTTGTTACTTTTATTAATTTATAGTTTTATGTCTTGTTGGTAGGGCGCGGACCGGACCGATCCCAAAAATTTTAGTAACCGCCCCAAAACCTGATTTTGTCGGTCTGGGCTATCCGGATTTTTTAAAATGAGTAGTAGCAACCTGAGTCCAACTTATCTCTATAAAATAAATTTTAATTCGTTTAATTTTTTTTGCATAAATTCAAATAATTTTTAATTCAATTTAAAAGTTCACATAATTAATTTTAATAGAGATATGTCAATAGATTTTAATTTAATTTTTTAATTTAACTGATTTTAAATTATAAATTAATTTAAGTAAAGTCTTTTTAATTTAATTTATAATTTAATTAATTTTATGAAATAATTTTAATATCAATAGAATACTCCATATATTAGTTAATGTATAGCTTCATAATTGGTTTAGTTAATTAAGTAGTTCAATGGTTTGGCAGTTGGCACCATAATTTCAAGGGTTAATATATTTTCCTACTTACATACCATTTTTACACTTTCTTACTCGAACAAAAAATTGTAGCATTCACTAACTCATGTTTCATTTTTCTAAACTTTACTATCATTTTAAAGTTTACTCGAACAAAAAATTGTAGCATTCACTAACTCATGTTTCATTTTTTTAAACTTTACTATCATTTTAAGGTTGAAACGGAATTTTCTGTGGAATATTCCTAGAGATTTAGATGCACACTCCAATTTGTTCCAAGTTTGAGGATTAAATAGTCATCACACCATTTTTGGACAATAATTAATCAAATTAATACTTAATTTACAAATCAAATATAAAATAAATTAAAAATTGAATAAATTCATCGTCTTCATCCCTAAAACAACAAATCGAGATAAAAAAAAATACAATTCATCATCATATTCTGTCCTACAGAGTTTGCTCCGTCATTCCTGGTGGACGCGAACTTTCAAGAGTGAGGAGCAGATGATTCCTCCACTGCCGCACACGTACTGAACTACGTCAACAATCTGACCAATGATGTTCTCCGCCACGCAGCAGATCTTCGCCCGTCTCTGCCGTCTGATTAACTTAATTTGACCAAGTTATATGATATAAAAGATATTTTATTTAAATTCATTAATTATTAGAAAAAGTGTTTAGACTTTAAAGTTTTCCACATAATTAAGTAACAAATATTTGAATATATATATATAAGTATATTAGTTCTAATAAATCAATATTACTCATTGGATTGAATAAATAAATTTATAATTAGATATTATAAATATATCTTTAATTAACCCACAACTCTTTTTAAGATGGACTAATTTTCATTAACTATAACATATTACTATTTTAGCTACTTGAAAATAGTGATAATTCCCATTAACATATATGCGATCACGGGCGATTGTCCATCTCTAAACGCGGCTTGCCTCTCTATATTTAAATAATTTGATATTTTTTTGTTTAGTTTGTGTAACTAATTAATATTAATATAAATAATGTAAAAACATTAACATAAAATCTTTATAGACATTTTGTAATTTAATTTTACAATAGTATCTAGCTACCACGAGAAATATAATCATTGCCTCAAATCTACTGATCGAAAGCTTGAGAAACAAGCCGATCCCGAGCTGCTCGAACGAGCCAATCCCGAGCTGCTCGAACGAGCTGAGCTCGAGCTTCCATTATTATTTGCGTGCCGAGCTCGAGCCCCATAATGATTGGCTCGTCGAGCTCGAGCATGCGCAAAAATTATGCGAGCCGACTCGATAAGTTCAAAACTTGACTCCTCGATTCATTTCCAACCCTAATTCTTGTACACACTTAGTATTGTATGAATAGTAAACTAGACAGAAAATATATTTTGTATGGGTATTTGAATATACTCACAGGAATGTGCATTACGACAAAAATAAATAATAAATAATGAATAATCGTCTTTACAAAACTTGATCATGAATATACAATACAAAGACTATATTTCGAACATACACATGTATTCTTTAAGTATATTTTAATTTTTTTATAAGGTATTATAAGTATATAAAAGTGTTGTATTATGTAAATGTAATAAAATAAATATAATATTAAGAAGTGTGTTTAGTTGGTTGGTGCATTCATATGTTTTGGAGTTTTAAATAAAATCACTCTAAAAATTTGAAGAGTTAAAACACACGTGATAAGAAAAGCATCACTACAGTATTTGAAATAAATTTGATTTAAGACACGATTTTTCTTTTCTAAATTTGAAAATTATTAGAGAAAGTGTTCAGACTTTAAAATTTTCCGCAGAATTCAATCAAGTACTCCACAAATATTTGAATATACTACATAGTATATACAGTATATAGAATTCTAATAAACCAATATTACTCATTGGTTAAGTAGAAAATAAAATCTAAAAATCACTTGAACAAGAGTAAAGTAGGCGTTTGGCAGTTCTATGTTATTCAAATTATTTTATAAAATTAATTAAATGTTTTATTAATTTATGTAAATTTTATTTTAATCTATTAAAATTGAATTTATAATTTAATTAATTGTGAAGTTATTTTTTAATATTGGTTAAATTAAAAATTAAATTAAAAGACCAATTTATCTCTATAAAATATTTTAATTCATTAAAAAAATTAAATAATTCAAATAATTTTTAATTCAGTTTTAAAGTTCACATACTTAATTCAGCTTTAAAAATCACATAATTAATGTTAATTTAATTTAATTTGTAATTTAATAAAATTTAAATTATAAATTAATTTACATAAATTCTTACTTAATTTAATTTAAACTAGAATCACTTCACGTGCGATGCACGTATAATTTATCTGAAAATTAATCGTATAAAATAATTTAAATAATTAATTTTTATTTTCTAGATTTTATTTTTTGAAAATTAATCGTATTTAATAATTTAAATAATTAATTTTTATTTTGTAATTTTTTCTAAAATTAATCGAATGAAATTATTTAAATAATTAATTTATATTTTATAGATAATTAAATAATTTATTTTAATTTTAATTTTAGTTTTATTAATTATTAATCGTATGTAATAATTTAAATAATTAATATGTGTTTTGTAATTTTTCTAAAATTAATGGTATGAAAAAATTTAAATAATTAATTTATATCTAGTAGATAATTTAAAAAATTGATTTTAATTTTCTTTTTCTTAAATAATTAATACTACTACCAACTATAATTATTTATTTAAAAAATTAAATTGTGGACGATATTATTATTATTATTATTATTATTATTATTATTATTATTTGACAATCTTAAAAAGTATTATCAAAATTGACCATGGTAAAAAATATTACCAAAATTTGATTAATATAATAAATTTGACATTAAATTAATATATTACCAAAATTAATTTAAACTATTATTTTTTTATAATATTAATATTAATAATTTCAATAATTAATTTTGTTTTTATTTATAATTTTTTAGTGTGAACACAACAATATTAAACTTTTTCTATTGGTCCACTTGTAATTTAGATATCCAGAAATTATATATGTATATATTTTAATTAATTTTATAAAATAATTTGAATAACAATAGAATATATATTAGAATAGAATATATATTAAATAATGTATGCATCATAATTGGTTTAGTAGTTCAATGGCACCATAATTTCAATTGCGTTGAATTGGTTGTTTTTGATCAAATAGAAGTCTTGTGGAATTCAAAAGCAGAGACAAGTTGCCGGCATCTTCCCGGTTAATCTGATTTTGTTTGCCTTGTCTTTCACTTTGAGCTCTTCTTTTATCCGATTCTCCTTTGCCTGCTTCCTAGCACCTCCTGCAATCCCTTCAATTCTCGTGATCTCGTGTCGGTGACTCTGCATGGCTTTTGCTCTTCTCTTGTCTAATTCAGCCTTTAAGGATTAAGAAAAACATAAACATGCATTATCTTGATTGTGAGTTCGACGTAATCGTGAATTTATCCACCTCTTTATATCGAAAGAAAACCTGTGTCTTTTCTATTTTGCGTTTCGCATTTCTCTTCTTCTTGATCTCCCAGTTGTCAATTGTGGCTCTGAGATTCTCATACCTGAAGTTTTTAAGGTTATAAGAGACACTGATGAGGAGTTTTTAGACTCATTGGGGTTCATTTCAAAACTACCCCTGAGGTTTTGTCTAATTACGAAATGGCCCAATTTTGGGGTGCAGTTTGTGAATGAAACAAATGTATTTTCTTATTACTATCACCTTTCTGTAATTTGTCTAAAACCTCGGGTGGTTTTTGTAATTAACTCAAAACTCATACCGTTCTTTAATTTGTAAAACCTCGGGTTATTTTTTGTAGTTTACTCAAAAATGCATACCGTTCTTTAATGCTGGCCATCTCTTCCTTTTCCCAAGCATCCGCCGGTGAGTCTTGGGCTCCGGCTCTTGTCGCACTAGGCTTTCTTGTTTCGACAGGTTGAATTATGGGACGAATATTACTAGGCGTCGGCATGATGGTCTCTGTTTGACTCGGCTGCTTATCTGCAAAGACTTGAGGCTTTTTTTGAGACGCCTTTTCCTCGGGTGCCGGCTTTTCGAGTTCCTCGATAATCGTTTCATCAGTATCCGCAAAACTGATTCTCCTCTTGAAGTTTGGTTCCTTTTCGGGCATCCTTTTACTCGTCGGTGTCTTGTAGTCGGGGTCCGTAAAACTTTTCCTCGGAGTCTCATCTGATGGTAACACGAAATCTCATCAATATAATGTCGCATTCATATAAAAAAAGAGGTACCCTATGTTGAGGCCATTTTATAATATTCGAAAGATACCTTTCAAGATGTAATCTTACCCGAGGACTTCAGAGCACTTTTAAGCGGTTCATTTTGAACTGCTGCAGTGTCTTCGACTCTGCTCTTCATCTTGCTCAAGGACTTATCAGAAGGGCCATGGTTCATTTCTTTTTTAACCTTGGTTTTTGATTCCTCGAGCGATTGAACAGCGTAAGCTGCTGCCGCAATAGCAGCAGGATAATCGGCCCCACTTAAGTCGTAATCCGAACTCGTTTGTCTAGAAAACTGTCTTCTTATCCAGCTCTGGCTTCTTTTCCTGTCTGCAAATTAAAGTCAAAAATAAATAAATTAAAATCATTAGACATCACAAAACAAAGTGATCAAGACTTTTGAAGCTTTACCTTTGAAGGACTGTGTTTTCTGAGGTTGTATTAATTTTCTGTCTGTTGTGGTGTTCCTTTCGTCTTTGTTATCTTGTCTTGCACCAGGAAATCTCGATCTGAAAAGAGGTTTCAGTTCATGTAAATATAACAAAACTAAAATTAAATATAACGAAATAAAACCGCTTAATTTTTTTATTTTTTTTTACCTTGTTTGCTTGATTAAGCTCTCCATTACATATGAATGAAGTGTGTTTTTTTCTGACGAATTTTTAGTGCTTATTTGAAGGAAAAATTTGGTACAAGGGAAAACTTGTTGAGGTTTATGTTTAAGGAAGCAAGCAACATAGGAAGGATATGCTTTGCATGCAACTACACTTTTTGCATCTTCGAATCCATGAATGAAAAGTATACTTTTCTTCATCTTGACGAACACTTTTTTTATACAAAAGTTTAACCTTTGAAGAAGTTCTTTGAGCTTCGGTCTGAGGACTAGAAAATCTCCGAATCCACACCTTAATTTTGCGTAGCATACGTCTCAAATCACAAAGATGAAAAGTATATGGGGCAAAAAAAAAAAAAAAAATCAACATCCATTTTAAACAAACATCATTGCCTACAATGTCATAAACTCGTAAAACTATAAGGAAGTAATAAGTAGTAATAATATGCTTGCTGCAAACGATGTGATCTATATACATACAGTTCAGGAAGTCTAGAAGCTTGAAAAGCCTCGATGATGTTTCATTTGGGTGCTACAAACAATACATTTATCTCGTGGCATCGATTTATGGAATACCAGAGGATGGACTCGTGAGCGAGAAAAAAATAGTGATGATGATGATGAGGAGAAGAATGAATACTCGTCAAAATTTGACTCCACACATTTGGCTAAAACATGAACTCTGAGTCAGCGAGTTCCAGGACTTTGTGGTCACCAATAGGTTTCACGCCGGTCCGGAAAGAATTTCCTTCAACGTACCTGTGTCCAAAATCGAAAAAAAAGTAGGGTAAGACTTTTACACTCGTGAAATGAAAATGCTTGATCTAATGTGGAACTTACATTTCCTTTAAAAACGGGTGCTTGTAGAAGGTTTCAGGGATCCTCCCAGTAAATTGGTTGTGATCCAAGTACCTGACATAGTATTTAAAGAAAAAAGTCAGACGGAGAGTCGAGTTTTACGGGTGTTATCACATCTACCACTACTTACAAGGTGGTCAGTCGAGGAATGTGAGCAAGCACAAATGGTATCACACCGGACATTTTGTTATAGGATAGATATCTGGAACAGTTAGCATGCAAATTAGCAAAGCAACAAATCACGATAAAAACCGTCTCTTTCGCAAAAAAAAACTTACAAGATCTCCAAGTTTTTCAAATTAGAAAGATGTGACGGAATGCCTCCACTGAGGTAATTGTTATTAAGATACCTGCAGTACAAAATAAGATTGATGACATGAAACGAGGATTAACAATGAGATTGTAAATCAAAAGATTGCCGAAAAAATAGATAAATGAAACATACAGATTACGAAGAGCTGGGAAGCATCCTTCTGTACGAACGAGATCCCTTATGGTCCCAACCAAGTGATTGTTACCGACATCCCTTAAATGGAAAAACATGAATTAGCTAAACACACAACACAGGTAAACACATTTTTTTTTAACAAACAGCATCTTACAAGTGCCGCAAATTGGCCAAGGTTCCCAATTCAGGAGGGATTCTCCCGGTCAAACGATTTTCGTGCAGTTGAAGATAACGAAGTTCAGGAAGATTTGCGAGCTCTTTCGGGATTTCACCCTTAAAATTATTAAAACTCAGGTACCTGCAGAATTTGCATCACGAGTGTCAATATTAGAAAATAAAGTAGGTGTGTAACAGATTTCATAGTTGAGAAATCATTAAAATCACCCACAGATGTGTTAGCTGTACTAGTTCACCGATTTCCGGAGGGATGACATCTTGAAATTTATTCCACCTCAAATTACTGAAAAATGGGTAAACAGAACATACAAAACCAGAAAAGAATCAGTAACAGGCAATAATATTCAATACGGGGGAAGACGTAGTTGAGGTGGAAAGAAAAGCTCGACATAAACATTGAGATCAAGAAACTTTAATAACTAACCTACTATAAGGCCACTAATTATAACAAATCAACACATTCACATCACCAGTTAAAATCTGCCTCCAAATATACATAAAAACTTTTTTCAATAAAAAAAAAAAACTAGTACTCATTCAGGGCACATTTTCAACACCACAAAAATACATTCTCCAAGAACTAATCGGGGTATATGATTGATTGTTGCTCTATATATTCAACAATCATTAATCATTTAACTAGATTAATGATATGCCATACGATGAATAATGATGCGTATTGTTGATGGAAAGTACAGGAGTTTACAGTATCTTAAGATGCTTCAATCGTCCAATTTGAGATGGGATTGGTCCAGTGAGTTTGTTATTATGCAGGTCCCTGTAAAAAGCAATCACATTGGAGATTACGGAAATGCCAAAAAAAAAATGCAAAATCAAAATAATAGTTCGTTCTTCATAGAAGATAAAGATTTGCTCAAATGACACGAAAAGAAAAGGAAGAAAACCATACAGCCTCCTAAGGTCCACCAGATTGGTGACTGCAAGCGGAAAAGGACCAACAATCGAAACTGCGTATACTTCCCTGCAAAAAAAAAAAAACAAAAAACGAGTAAGATATTTGGGCGATCCAACTATAGCAAAACAAACATATACTTGAATGTAAGACTAAAAACAGATCGAAAGCCTGAAACTCACAATTCAGTTACGACTCTATAGTCGCTCCCACTCACAGTAGAGCATGTGACACCAGACCACGGAAGCAAGTCACCATCTCCACAAGGATCGTCACCGACCCAAGCGTATACCACTCTCCATCCTAGCGAAGCCTTTATTTCATTTAAGGCCTTGACTGTAATTACCAAAAATTAAGTACCCACAAAAATCTTTACAAACTAACAAAACAAAATAGCCATTCCAACAAAAACAAAGATCCCGACGAAGAGAATCAGAACTGATGAAGTACCATTTCAATTCATTAGAACAAAGCTACCAATCAGATTCTGAATACAGAATACATATCTGAAAGCAGTTCAACCTAATCGATCAAAGCAAAAACCTAATTTGCGACGATCATTATTCCGAAATTAAATCTGGAACCCTGAATCGATGAGCTCGTTTTGCAGCATCGATCATACGTTTGAGCTGGCATATAACATTAAATGCAAAAAATAAAATAAAAATTGAATGGAAGAAAATCACCGTCTCGCTTAAGCGTCTTGCAGAAGACGACGTCGTTCAAGAGAAAATGAACTACGATAAAGAGATTGAAAGCCGAAGAAAGGAAAGTAGCCATTCAGAGATCCGCGATCACATTCAGTAATTCCACTGTGTGAAGTGTGTGAGGGAGAAATGGAAAAAAATTGAAGGAAAGCTGTTTATTTTTCTTAATTAATACTCTCACCGAAATGGACTGGACGAAAAGACCCGGTCCGGTCCACCCTGAACCGAGACTTCTCTATTTTAGAAAAACCATTGACGTGAACTTTTGAGATCCGAAATTTCCTTTTTTTTTCATTATTGAAGAAGAAAAAAGCAACGGGAAATCATGATCCGATCGAAGCTGATCCCCGTGCTAACCATTCTTTCCTATTTCCTCCTCGTTCGATTTTCATCCTGTTCAAAAGTCTCCGTCAACGTGAGTTCGAGATCCATCCCCAAATCGGGCGACCCGATTACGATCCATTGGTCCGGGATCGACTCGCCGTCGCAGCTCGACTGGCTCGGCATCTACTCTCCGTCAACCTCCGCGCACAAAAACTTCATCGGCTACGTTTTCCTGTCGTCGTCGCCCGAATGGAAATCCGGGTCGGGTTCGGTCACGATCCCGCTAGTCAACCTCCGATCGGATTACCAGTTCCGGGTCTTCCACTGGACCGAATCGGAAATCAACCCGAAGAAGCAGGATCACGACCACAATCCCTTGCCGATGACTAAACATCTCTTGGCGGAGTCGGAGAGGGTCCAGTTTGAACCGGGTCGCGGGCCTGAGCAGGTCCATCTTGCGTTGACGGGCCGGGATGAGGAGATGCGGGTCATGTTCGTGACCCATGACGGGAAAGATAACTCTGTGAGGTACGGGTTGACCCGGGATAAAATGGGTAAGGTCGTGAGTACCCAGGTCTCGAGGTATGAGAGGGAGGATATGTGCGATGCGCCGGCCAACCAGAGCATTGGGTGGAGGGATCCTGGGTTCATTCACGATGGTGTGATGGCTAATTTGGAAGAAGGGAAGAGATATTACTATCAGGTAAATTATTCCCTTTTTTGGAGTAATTTATAGTTTTTGGAAGTTCATACAGTATTTTATCTTGAACTTAATATCAGTTCGATTCAGTTTAGTTCGATTTTGGACTTATTATTATTCACTTTTTTGCCGATTAACTCATAGTTTTTGGAAGTCCATAGTTGATTTTAAACTTAGTTTCAGTCCGATTCAGTTCAATTTGATTTTGTACTTATTATTATTCACTTTTTCTGTCAAGTAACTTATAGTTTTAGGAAGTTTATAGTTGATAATTTTGAACTTAATTTCAGTTCAAGTCAGTTCAGTTCGATTTTGGAAGTAAGTTTCTCTCAAATCTTTCGCAGGTCGGTAGTGATTCCGGTGGTTGGAGCCCAACCCACACCTTCATTTCGCCCATCAAAGATTCGCCCGAAACGATCGCTTTCCTATTCGGAGACATGGGGGCCTACGCCCCTTACTCGACCTTCGTCCGCACGCAAGAAGAAAGCATCTCGACCGTGAAGTGGATCAACCGAGACATCGAAGCCCTCGGAGACAAGCCCGCCTTGATCTCCCACATCGGAGACATAAGCTACGCCCGCGGCTACTCCTGGCTGTGGGACCACTTCTTCAACCAGATCGAAACCCTCGCCTCCAAAGTCCCTTACCACGTTTGCATCGGCAACCACGAGTACGACTGGCCATCCTAGCCCTGGAGGCCCGACTGGTCGACGGGGGTCTACGGTAAGGACGGTGGGGGCGAGTGCGGGGTGCCCTACAGCCTCAAGTTCAACATGCCCGGAAACTCCTCGGCCCCCACGGGCACGCGGGCCCCGGCAACTCGAAACCTCTACTACTCGTTCGACACGGGCGTGGTCCATTTCGTCTATCTCTCGACCGAGACCGATTTTCTCACTGGTAGCCAACAATATAATTTTCTGAAAAATGACTTGGAGTCGGTCGACAGGTCCAGAACCCCTTACGTGGTCGTTCAAGGGCACCGGCCCATGTACACGTCTAGCTACGAGACTACGGACAAACCTTTCAAAGAGAGGCTGATCGAACATTTAGAGCCTCTCCTCGTCGAGAACAACGTGACCTTAGCTCTGTGGGGCCACGTGCATAGGTACGAGCGTTTTTGCCCGATTAAAAACAATACTTGTGGGAGTGTGGGCCCGGTGCATATGGTGATCGGGATGGCGGGCCAAGACTGGCAGCCCGTTTGGGAGCCGAGGCCCGACCATCCGACGGACCCCATCTTCCCGCAGCCCGTTCAGTCGATGTACCGTGGGGGGGAGTTCGGTTACGTGAGGCTCGTTGCTGATAGGGAGAAGCTTACTGTGTTTTACGTGGGGAATCATGATGGGGAAGTGCATGATGTGGTGGAGATATGGGCTTCGGGCCGAGTTAATAACGGGCGGGCCGTTAGTGCTGGGGTCGAGGAGAGAGGGGAGTGGGGCCCGGAGAGATGGGCGTGGTATGTGAAGGTTGCGAGTATCTTGGTGCTTGGGGCTTTCGTGGGGTATGTTTTGGGTTTTGTTTCGCGTTGGAGGAGGGATGGTGGATGGACGGCTGTGAAGATAGACGAGGCGTGAAGTCTTTAGATCAGGAATCGTGTTGTAACTCGGCTACTGTTACTTGTATGTACATAGTAGGAAGAAAGAAAAATTCAGTTTTTGTTCTGTGTTTGCACACCATACATGTACATTATTTTCGTTTTCTGGTGTTTTGCTAATGAGTAATTGCAAATGAGACTTTGAAGTTTAGTCTAATTACATGAAAAATCTGGGTTGTTCTCTCAGAAGAAATAGTTACAAATATCACCCTAGAAGTTATTTTTCATTTTTTCGGGTGGAATAATTTGAAATTTTATGTTGGGTAAATGTAGAACAAAAATCAAACTTCAATAAATGTAATAACATCAAAATCTTGGGTGGTTTTTTGCAATTATCCCTTTTCCTGGGCATCAAATTTCGTAATATTAGACTGGAAATTATTCTATAATTACATTCTACTACTACTATTTTGTAATTACATTCTATTAGACTGGAAATTATTCTATAACTACATTCTACTACTACCACTATTCTGTAATTCTTTAAGCTACTTGTTGGCTTTCTGTATGCATGCTGCCTGTTTTTCACTTCACCAAACGTCGAGCCCGTTGGTTCGCACCTTTCACTCGAGAATTCAGTTCGTCTACATCTTCTTGCAGATGATCGAGCGCCGTGTTTTGCCTGCACGATGCAACAAGCATTATATTACAAGCAAGCCCGTACATTTTTCAAAAAATTGCAAGTCTACCCCTTCACATTTTTTTTTACAAATTGCACCATTTTGAGGCGTGGTTCGTAAATAAAACCCCGAAAAGATGACTAACTTGTCGAGTTCGGATCCCATGTCAACAGCCATGCCCTTCAACTCTCCCAATATGTCGCCAAGGTCATCTAATGCATCATCTTGTTTCTCCTTCTCCATCTAAATGGAAAAATAAAAATGTCAGCTAGTTAGATCCAACCGTACATTTTCAGATATGACAAATTAAACATGTAATACCTCAATACTCTGCATAGCATTTTCCGGGGTAGGATTACCGGAGGAGCCTCTTCCTTTGGTTTTAGTATCTAAACCTAACTTTTCTCTTTGCTCTGGTGTGCTTCGTTTTCCCGTGTCATTATCATCTGTCAAAGAGGATAAACAAAAACTAGCTCATCACACGAGATGACGAATAGGGACGAGAGTTTACATACCTTTCGAGGTTCTGGGTCCGGTTATGGCCTTTGTCTTCTTTGGCATCCACGGCATCGAAAACATGCCGCCAAGATTATTCAACAACTTCTCACCCTTCATCAAAATTAAAAAAAACCAAGATCATTATTTCGACCACTGATATAAATGTCAAGCTGTCCAACTTCTCTAACAGTTCGAGCATTAAGATGTTTCGATTTCTAACATGGTATCATAACCTTAAACTAAGGCCCAGATTAATTATTCACTTGTTGAGCCTCAAAATATTCGATCAACTAATATAAATGTCAAGTTGTCCAAATTCTGTAACGGTTCGATTTTCGCACCTTGCTAAGATCGCGGTCCATTTCGGCGGCCATGACGTGGGTTCGATGTATCTGGTCGCCTTGCTGGTGAAGCGTCTCGAGGGTCTTGGCGGCGTCCTCTCGGATATCGCCGGCGATCTTGAGGCAGTTGTTGACGGACTTGGTGGTATCCTGCGCCTTGTCCACGGCGTACGTCTCCAGCTCCTGGACGGACATGCTGTCCAGATCCTTCTTCTGCTTGTACGAAGAGAGGGACGTGGGCCCCCTTCCGAAGTAGTCGTCGTCCTCCTCATTTTCCGGCAAGGGGAGCGTCGGCTCGGAGTTGGTCCTTCTCGAAGTCGTCGTCGGAGCCGCCGCGTTCGAGGCGTCGGCCGCCGGTGATTTTCTGAAGCCGAACATTGTGGAAATGCAAGAAAAGTTTTTGAAAAATAAATATATAATTAAATAAAAGTGAAAAATATGAGACGTGCCGCGAAAAATCTGGGCGGTGAAATTGCGTTGACCGTCTGTTTCTACTCTTGGGCTTAGGAATTGGGCTTTCGAGGACTTTTATGGGCTTGGCCCAACAATGAAAAATATGTTGCATGTAAAACTTTTTATTTCTTGCATTTTTTTGGTTTTTTTTTTAGACGAGAAACTCTACGTCTACTCGATTCAGTTGATTGTGAGTCATCACTCTACGGATTGTTGGCCCTTCCATAGGAGAGAGCCAACAGATTTTTAACCCTTCATAGTATTTAATGAAAATTTTGTCTCAACAGATGATTGAACACAATTGCATCCACATCACCGTAGACTTTATTACTCAACCATGCCACTAGGAGCGACTTGTTTGTGAACTTTGCTTAAACATGTGTAAGTATATTAGTAGCTATTGTTCGATTTCTAAGAACTTTGTCGACAACAGTAGTAGCGTGTTTTCGACTGTTCAAAACATTGTTTGTCTCGTATTTAGAGTTAGCGAATCAACAAACGAAAAAAAGAGAGCAAAAGGAATTGCTTAGAGTATAAAAAACTCGGTAGTCTTCTAACCACTTTCGATTTGTGGACAACTAACTAACTAGCACAAAACCGAATGACATTTGCGATTTTCAGCATCACCGATCGCCCCGTCAAACTAACTCTTGGCTTTGAAAAACTATATTTTGGTCCATGAGCAACAATTCAGTCTAACCTAAGAAAATCTAGTAGCTGAAAGATGAATTCATGATCAGATAGAAACCAAAATGCCACTAATAAGCTCATTTCCGAAATCATAAATCGACTAGCCTAGGCCCGAGCCTCAGCTAGGGCGATTCTCCAGTTATCTTTACAACGACTTTTATTCTCAAACACAATTCTTCCAATTTGCAATGTAAACTATGGAACTTCAAATTCAATCATTACAGAAACTTTGCTTCCTCAACAAGCACTTTTTTATTATTATTGTAATGGAGAATGGTTTACCTAAAAGACACTAATTAATCTGTTTTTAAAAGCACAATAAGTATGATTAATTAGTTACATGGATGCAACTACATAACAACTAACTCCAACTTCATAGATGCAAGAACCTGAGAGGGGGCACAGTGTCTTGTAATTAGACTAAACTTGAGGGGCCATTTATGTAATTATTCCTAACTCTAAAATGAATCATAAGAACTCTTCAAGAAAACAAAAAAAAAAAATGGACTATCCTTTGGCTATAAGCTACTAATAATCTGCAATCAAAGAAACTCGACAATCGCTACGAAATAAAACCCTTCACATAAGGTATCGAGCCATCGCATTCAAACAAACAAAAACAAGCTTTCGAGTCTCCAAAACTTGCCACAGGACAGAGAATTTCCCAATTCTAAAATGTAAACAAAAAATAAATAAATAAAATTCCCCAAACATACTCTAGAGCTATTAGCATCGAACCATACCTCTGTTTTTTTCATCTTTAAAACCCATCAGATTCCGGCGCCGGAAGATTGAGATCGAGCATGTCACGACCCTTGGGCCTCACCTGGCTCCTGTTTTCCAAATTCCCACCACCAATAAAATGCGACCTCTTGTGCCCCCCTAAGGCCTGCCCGTTCTTAAAAACCCTGTCGCAAAACGGACATACATGGCTCTTGCTCTTGTTGCTATTAGTAGCAGTAGCAGCAGCCTTGTTTTTCTTGGAGCTCGTTTTCTTCCGGTTATAATCAGTAGAATCATCCAAACTGTTTTCCCCACTTTCGCATCTCGGCTCGTAAACAGCACTTGCCGTCCTCTTGTGGCAAGGCCTGTGGCCCCCTAGAGCCTGATACGACTTGAAAGCCTTCTTACAGTTGTAGCATTCGTACTTACGAGACTCGTCTCGAAACTGATCCTTATCGGAGCCACTTCTCAAGTCACCGAAAAAGGAGGCGCTGTATCTCCTAAACCCTTCGACCGATAAACCAGACTCGGCCTTAGCACATTCGTCCAAGAAATACCCGGAATCAGAATCGCTAATCCCACCATCCTCCGAAGTGCTCTTCTTACCTTTGCTACTCCCGACTATCTTCTCAACTGAAGACGACTTATTAGTCTCCAAGATAACAGAGTTATTGTCCGAAGACTCGACAATCGAATGATTATTGTTGTTGTTGCAATTAACGAAATCCCTCGACAACAACATCAAGCACATAGCGACCTCCTCTTGGTCTTGCCCGTCGATTTCAGAAACAGACGAAGAACCATTATTAAGGTTCCCATCGCTACTCAATAAAAACAAGGGCGATTTCTCGACGAATTTCTTGTACCTCTTGTTCTTGGACGAACGTGTTCGCATTCTGTTCCCCTCAGCCTCTTCGGAGTCGGAGCAGCTGTACTCGAGGGCGGCGGCCGCCTTCTGATTCTCGCTGGTCCACGAGCTGTCGTCCCTCACGTTCCTCTCCTTCTCCGAGTGGCAAGCCATGTGGCCGCACAAGGCCTTCATCGACTGGAACCCTTTTCCGCATTGCTTGCAGATTCTCCCCTGAGGCGGCGGCGGCGGCGGCGGCGACGGGATGGTGGAACTGTTCTCAGCCCGCCACGTCTTCTTGGGATTCTCCCTCAGCCCGTAGTTGATCCTCGAATCGCTCTCCTGCACGAAATCTTCGAAATCGGGTTTCTCGTCGGGTTCAGCTGAGCCCGGCGGCGGCGGCGCCACGTGGGACCTCATGTGGGCCCCGAGAGATTTCCCGCACGGGAATTTCTTGTTGCAGAGCTTGCAAACGCATCTCGATTCGTAATAGTAACCCTCGTCCGTCATTGCCGAGTTCAGAGAAAAAAAGAGCAAAGCGAGAAAACCCAAACAAGAACTAAAAAGCCCAGATCAGAAAATTGACATGAGAATCGTAAAATTAAAAGCTCGAGCTCGAATCTGGGAAGTGGGGTTTTTGCTCAGATCAGAAAAACGAAAAAAAGCTTCCAACTTTTTTTTTGGTATCAGAGAAGAAGAAAAACGCACACACACACACTAAAGTTCCTAAAAAAATCATGAAATTTCTCACCGAAAACGCATAAATCTGACAGCCCACAATGTAATAATGGTGCGAGATTAGGAAAAAATTCAATTTTGGGAAAGAATCAGAGGTTGGGGAAGAGATGGATCGAAGGGTGAAAAAAAGTACAAAAAAAAAACAGAAGCGAAATGACTATTTCTTCCCTAAATTTCTCACACTAGAAATCACATCGCTTTCTCTCTCTATAAATCTGTACATTGCTTGTGTTGTAGTAGGAGGAGAATTCCATGCAGGGGAAGAAGCTGAATGTGTGTGGTGTGTGTGTGAGAGAGAGAGAGAGGAATGAAAACGAAGGGCAGCACGTGTGCTTATGAGGAGAGGGGAAGGAAAGGGTTCGTTGCTACTATAAATCCGACGGTCAAGATCTGTTGGATTGTTATATTGTGTTTATCTTCAAGGCAAAATCAAGAAATGTGTATTTATTTTTATTATTATTTTTCTTTTTCAATGACAAAAAAAGGTAGATTTTGTTTTTGAAAATTTGTGGATTTTTTAATTTTTTTTTTTTTCATTTTTTTTGCACTCTAAACTTACTATGGAATTGTCAAAAGTTGATGGACTTGAGGCCCAAATTTGTCTTTGGGCAAATCTCAAGCCAAGAAAAAGGAGATGATTTTTTATTCCATTTTTAGCCCCAAATAGTTAAATGTTTTTATGAGAATTAAATGTAGAAATAGTAGGAGGGATGCAAAAAATGTTAATGTAATTTATATCAAGTGCAAATTTAGTATAGTTTACATAAAATTGTAAGTTGTTTGTAATAATTAAAGATCTTCTATATACATAAAAAAATTAAAATTTGCAATACTATAATTTCATCAATAATACTGTATAATTTTCATATACAAGATCGAATTGTTTCTTCAATTAGTAAAAATTTATTGAAAACTTCAGATTATAAAAACTTCCGATCATGTAATAAGTGATTTTATATAACAAAGTTTGACCAATAATATTTTTAAAATTTATATTTAAATTATAAAACTATTCAACTTATATGAAATTATAGCTCGAGACATGTAGATTGTAGTGTAATTTATTTTGTACATTTAGAGCTTTTATATTATTTTAATTGTTCGCTTAATGTTGCATAATATTCTAATGTCTTAATTGACTTGTTTGTGATACTTTAACAAATATACATAAATATGTGGTATGGGTCTCATGATAATTTGTCAAACTTATTAAATACATAGGTCACGTTTTGGAAGTTGGTGAATTAGAGTAAACTAAGGGGCTTTGAATTTTGACTCAAAATAGAGATCCTCTAATCGGATTGTGTTGTTTAAAGTGGTTTCAACCAATTTTTTGCATTTCTAAAAGGCTTGAGTTCAAGAGTTTGTTTTTCAAAGACAAGATTGAGTGTGATGAAATGATTATTTGAGTATTTTTATTGACTATTATTTTGGTTGTTGAAAATTTTAAAATTGATTTGAGCACTCCCATATAACTAGTTAAACAAGCTAACAACAACTAGCAAAAAATTGAAGCAATCAAAATGTAAGCAACTATGCACAAAATTTGAGTTTCAATCATTTTCCCTCCTACTAATTGGGGAAGGATTGATTGAATTCTCATCCAACAAAATAAAAGGAAGTTACAAATCACTATCACAACTCCATATGATTCTTACATAGAAATATTATACAATTTGACACACTGTTGTATTGAAGTAAGTTGATGAAGTTCTAAAACTAACAAGTTAGACATATCTATTTATAGACTTAATAATCAATTGCAAATGAGTATCACTAAATGACGTGTTCATCATACTATCACAACAAACTACATTCAATGTAGTTTAAAATCAACTTTGAAGGAGTGATGTGAAATCTCGATCAAATTATCAACGATTAATAATAAGATCAATGTCTCACAAATGTGACTAAATTAAATGCTATTTATCGTTGAAAATCACGTTTTTAACTCCGTGTGATATTAATTTAACTGAATAATCGTCACACAAAACAAACTTTTTAGTAAGCTGTCACATAGCAATTAACAAGTTAAACCAACATGCAAAATTTAACAAAAAAAAAAGTTAAATAGAAATAATATATTTTTTAAAAGTAATATTAAATTTAATACATTTGCAATTCAAAAAAATCACATTAAAATCATTATAAAACAATAATTAATACTTGTAAATTTTCTGTTTTAATTTTTCAATTAAATCAACCTATATAGCCTATATTTTCAACAAAAATCGTGTAAAGGTTATTGTTTTGTTATTTTACAAGAGACAATCCTCTAATTTAAGGTATTACTAAGAAATATGATATAATTGTTTTCATTATTAACAAAACTCGTTAGTTTTTTTACTTTACAAAAAAAATATTATATTATTTATTGTTTATGAAATAGGGTATTGAAATATTTTTAATTATACTTTAAAGTAGTTATTAAAATGTGTAATGTCTATTACACCCTTGCACCCTCATGTATATGCATTAAAAATGTTAAATTTGAAAGTTTGCTCTTATTTATAATTAAGATAAACTAGTATACTTATCTATTAATATATAATTAAAACTTCCCTTATATCAAAATACTGTACAACCAATTTATCTTTTAAGATTATGCCAATAAACAAGCTTAAATATTCAAACATTTTTAACAACATATTTTTAAAAATATATTGCAACACACAAATAGAAAAGAATCAAGAAATTGATTTTTTTTCAAGCATGAATTATGATTGCTCACAATTAAAAAGATTATTGATTGGTTGGGACATCACCCCAAACTGGCAAACTTGATACATTAGGAGTTGGGACATCCAACCAAAACAATGGTAAACCAATTGTCCACATGCTCTACAAATAACACCAAGTGCTTCTAACTATGAGAAGAACTTCGTTTCTCCTCAGAAAATCTCACATAATTTAGGAGAACAATTAGTTCATACTCCCCACAGAGAAAGAAAAAAAGAAGAAGAGTATCTTCTTCTCAAAAACCCTCTACTTCCCCACCACAAATCTCAAAACTATCCCACCTACCCTCCTCCTTTCTCCGGTCCATGACCCCCGATCCAGCCCAAATCCAAATCCCGGTTGTCTGTCCACTTGTTGTTTTCCTCCCCAACTATGAATAAGTCTTCATATGCCAAGTCCACGCCATCATCATCCCCAAGACCCTCTCCATGCACGGTCTCGTCATCATCGCTATCCACATCCAATGCACACGATCTATTCTGAAAGGCTCGTCTACGTAGCATGAATACATTGAAGTAATAGCTCACGATCTCCTTATTTGTCCGGTTGGGGAAAACAAAACTCAAGAGCTCCCAGAAATTCCGGCCGCTAGATGGTGGGCTGGAGGAGACCACCTCACGAAAAAGCCGTTGTTCATCAGCCGCCCAATTGCGAGCCACAGCCTCCTCTCCCATATTGTAGAAATCCAAATCCCTGAAAGCCTTGTCCCCAATGGACTCTCGTAGTCTTTCTCTGGCTTCAATCACATGCTGCTTGACACATCTTGTGGAACCCACATCTCCACAGGAGCAGACTGTCCTGCCACGCCCAACAGCATTTTCACCAGGGCCTGTAATATTCGAATGGGGCATCGGGAGAACACAAATACCCAAGAATCTGTCGTTGGGAGCCGAAGAATCTCGCATGTACACGTGAGGGTTCCAGTTTGGGAGGTCAGCTTGATGATCGGGCCCCATGGGGACTTCTTTAGTAGGGGAGGAGTTCAACAAGGAAATATATGGATCCAAACATTGATGTTGGGGTCGACATGGTATGCTGATGTCAGCATATCCAGGAGATGTATGAACAAATGTGGAGTTATCAGTTCCGGAATCTTCTTCCTCCTCATCGCTGGTAGTGGTAGAAGATAAGGACCCGCTTGCACACGACACATTGATATTATCGCCGAGTTGTTTAATTTGTGAAATATTTTCCACAATACCTCTCATCCTCTGTAAACAAAAATTCAAACTTTGATAAGAACCCCCAAATAGTAATAAAAAAAAAATGCAAGAGTGTGCGGATTCAGCGCAGGATGAGATAACAATCAAGACTCATGCACCAATTGCGCATATCAATAAATTTGTGTATGCTCTTGATTAATAAAAGCACCAAAAAGAGTTATTCGTGATTCAAACAAATTTTTGTGATGTAAGAAACATATCAATGGTAAACCTGTACATGAGAAGTAAGATCATGATTATGCGGCATATTTACAAAACAAAAGCACAAAAACAGAATATTTTGCATGTTTGTGTGTGACTTGCCTCCATTTCATTGTCTGCAGTAGATGCACAAAGCTTTTCAACACTTTCAATCCTCCCACTGAATTTTATCTTGCAGGAATCGCTATTCGGTTCACCTAATATAGTAAAGTATCATATGGAAAAATTCAGTCTAACTAACATTATATTTTCAGTGAAGCGTTTATAGATAAAAATAGAAATGTTGTTAGTTAATAGATAAAAACATAAGTAGATGACCTGGAATAAGGTTGCTTTTATAAGAATAAGTTTGAAGGAACGAAACCCAGAAGAAAAGAAAAATAGCATGCCAATAAACAATAATTACAGAAAAAGCATCAACATATATAAGATGTCATATATCAAAATTTACCCGGGCAATCTATTCTCAGGACATCAGATGGAAAATCATGTGTCATAAACGTTGAGGTTTGGTTGCTATAATCCAGCTGTTTAGGTTGCTTGAAAGAAAGCTCTGGAAGATTTTCCTCCGTTAAAGGTCGTTTGACACCCATCCTCTAAAATTCAGGAGAAAAACAAAATATAATTTGGATAACGATTAACAAATATTGTAGAGCATCTATAATTCAAAAAATCAAGAAATGCAAATGCAAGCCAGATAGCAAAAGATTAATAAATGAATGCACAAGCACAATCTTGCAATATAAGAAACTCTTTAATGCTAAATATACGTATCACAAATCTAGTCATGGTTATAGGCGCACGTGAATCTAAGTATATAAATAACCATCAGGAAAGGACCCACTTACATAATGCGTCACCAAAAACCCGACAACGCAAAAGTGCAATAAGCAAGATAAAACAATTAATAAATACCTTGTAACGGTAAAAGCGAAACAAAATCAATCAACTACCCAAATCCAGTCAGATACCAGCATAGCGACCAGTTAAAAAAAATCTAATTACATAAATGAGAATCTTCATGTTTTCTAGTAGTCATGTGGCCTTTATTTTCCACTTCCGTCATCGCATGCTATATCATGTTTCTGTGATTTCTATCAGATCACAAGCAAAGGAAGTGTCCTCCACAATATCTAACAAAACCTATATTTTTCAACAAATATATACTCTCCATTATATTTTATTAATTAAAAAACACAGTTGTTCAATACATCAATCACACAAAAAACCGATTTAAGTATGCTTTTCAAAACTAATTATTACACAGATTAAAACAGAATTAAAAGAACCCCAAATTAAATGAAAACCCTAACCCTAAGTTCAAATAATCCAAATACAAAGCGCTACAAAATACATAATCATAAATCGCAATACCATTTATAAATTTACAGATCCGATGAACCAAAACATTATAAACATACGAAGAACATCCAAACCCTAGATTCAAAACAACTACCAGATAAAATAAAAAATCATAGATCTAATAACAGGGGAAATGAAGATTTACCAGATAATTATGGATAAATTACGGCCAATCGACAAATTCGTGAAAAAAATCGGTGCAGATCGGAAGATTGATATCAAACAAAAAATAAACGATCGATCGATCGATCGAAAGAGCGAGAAACGAATTGAATCGATACGGTGCTCGATTTGAAGACCGGCAACTGGAATTGAACGATTTTACGATGATCGATGATCGTAAAATTAGATAGAAATTGGGGGAAATCGAAAATCGGGGGGCTAGGTTTTTGTAGGGTGGATGAAGCTCCGTCTTACGCTGACCCGATTAGGAAATCCGCACGTGTGAGATAGATCCTTTTTTGGCATGTGTATAGCGTGCTATAATTCCACTTCTACCATTTTTTGCAATGTGATTTTGACTTAAAATTTGTAATAACATTATTTTCAAAAAATTACAACAATATTAGTAAATTTTAAGTTTATTATTGATGGTTGTTGCTTTCTTCAACATTGTCTTTTTCTCATAGTGATTTAGTAGTTACATAAGTTCACAATACCTTACTTTAAAGTTATTGAAAATTTCAAAAAAAAAAAAAAAAAAAAAACAAATCGTACGATCAAATAAATGTAAACGTATTTTATCGCCTTCCTTTCTACTACAATTAAACTCGGGATGTTCGATTTCAAGTTTATTTTTGGAAAAAATCAACTACGGTAACATTAAAACAGAGTAAA
The DNA here is from genome assembly GCA_014843705.1 of Euphrasia arctica. Classification (NCBI taxonomy): domain Eukaryota; kingdom Viridiplantae; phylum Streptophyta; class Magnoliopsida; order Lamiales; family Orobanchaceae; genus Euphrasia; species Euphrasia arctica. Next base: position 57,392 of record JACOMQ010000023.1, read on the forward strand.
TGCACAAGTACAACGCATATAGGTAAACCCTACCGTTTCATCACGAGCTAACAAACTAGACCAACAAATCAAGAAACTTAAAAACATTTTTACTACTAAACAAATGTGATTTACAGCAGTAAAAATCATATTTTTGCTGCACTGTAATTAATACGGAGTATTTTTCATTTTCTAGTGTGGGCCCAGAACAAAGAGACTAACTAAGAAGCCAAGAAATTCTTGAACCACTTAACAGAGTCCTTTGCATATCTCTTCATCTTGTCATTATAATCCACATAGTACAGCCCAAACCTTGCGCTGAATCCAGCTCCCCACTCCCAGTTATCGAGCAACGACCACGCGAAATAGCCTCTCACATTGCAACCATCTTCTCTGTAATTAAGCAAAAACTTCAGGGGTGGTTTCGCAATTAATTAACGTAACAGAATACGATAATCGAACTTGTGTTTACTTTATCGCGGCTAAGAGGTTTGTTAGATAGTCGTTATGGTACTTAATCCGCTTCTCGTCCTTGAGAGCATTCTTGATGGACGTAAACGGGCTGTTTCCATCGTCCATTCCTGTCGACAAAAGTAACAAAAAAAAAAAAAAAACTTTCAAACAACGTGTTAAATGTAATTAATAGTTACTATATGCCTCGAGCTCGGAATATTAATTACCGTTTTCGGTGATCAGTACGAGAGGGTTCCCGTAATTCTGCTTAATGTAATTCATCAAACTTCTTATCCCACGAGGCACAATGTACAACCACACAGAACTCGCCTGCTCGTCCCAAATCCAAGGAAAAACGATTAATCGCAAAATGCACCCATATGTTTAGCATAATTATAAAAAAGACCCACATATCTCTCTGAATCACAAACACCCCTTAAAATCTGGGGTTTATTTGTAATAAGATCAAACCCCGGGGTGGTTTTGTAATTATCGAAAAATTATTTTCGAAAAGAGTTTAATCAATCTACACTTACCCTGTCAGGTATAGGCTTTCCCAATACAATTGCTGCAAACAACAAGAGACGATAATCAGTAGGAATAAACGAAAAACGAAAGGCGAAATTCACAACAAAACATACGCAGAGTCGATGCTCCGGAGTCCGCAAGCGAGTCGTTGAGAAGAACACCGATCAAGTTCACTTTCGCATCGCTCGCAAACCAAGTTGTGTAGTGATTGATGCCGATAAAATCGAACGAGCCCTTCACCCGAGTCGACTCGGCCGGCGAAAACACCGGCAGCCGACCTCCGACTCTGTCTCTCATCGACTTCGGATAGTCCCCGACTATCAACGGCTCGAGAAACCACCCCAAGTGAAAGTCAATCGCTCGTTTCGTCGCTTTTATATCGGCCTCGGAGTTAGTCGAGGGCTCATACCAAAACGAGTCGAGCGATATCCCGATCGAGCCTCGTTGCTTAGGAAAGTATTTCTTCTTGTAAAGTTCGACCACAGATGAGTGAGAAAGAAGCATGTTGTGACCGACCGAGTATGGCTCGGTGGCTGAGTTTCCGGCTCGGCAAAAAAGTCGAAGGGCGATCGAGCAGCGGCTTGGGGCTTGGAGCCCCACGTCGTACCCTTGAACGGAGACTGTGTGGGGCTCGTTGAATGTGATCCAGTGCTTGACTCGATCTCCGAACTCCTTGAAACACGTCTCGGAGTAAGTCGAGAAGTCGATTCTGTAGTCATATTAAGCATTCGAAATTCGTTAGGGAAATGAAAATTCGAGTGTTGAAAGGTTCTAAAAGTCGTCAGGCGCTAGTCAGGCGGTGACTAGGGGCCTAACGGCTAACGCCTAGAGAGATTAATCAGGACTTATAAAAATATTTTTTATGCATAATAATTCAATAAATATAGTATTAAATCACAAGTCTTAACATAGTAAAATAATTGTTACATAGGTAGATTGTTACATGCTCTGAGGGCTCAGCCAGCCGTTGTATCGGTCTTCGAGGGTCTGAGGGAGGTCCCAGTGGAAGAGGGTCACGTAGGGTTCGATTCCTGGACGTATACGTTAGAATCGTCGAGCCAATACAAAATATTAACTCTCTGTTTTACCCTTCATTGGTTACTTTTAAATTGAAATTTCAAATCAAACACTAGAATAATTGACATTTGAATAGTTTTAATGAATATTAATGACAATTTTGAAAAAAGAAAACACATTTAATTTACATTAAAATTCAAAAACTGACATCTAAATTGAAAATAATTCAAAAATTCTGACCTTGTGCAAGTAAGACATTGATGAGATTGTTGTAGTGATCAATTCCAGGTTGATTTATTTCCCCTGTTCCATCTGTGAAATTTAATTTAATTTAATTTTGTATTATGAAATAATTAGTGAAAAAAAGAAGTACAATAATTAAATTACTAGGATAAATCCTGGTCCATGAAATGGAGAATCTGTATGCATCCATTCCCATGGCTTTCATCAGCTGTACATCTTCCTGAATTTAATTTAATTTTGATAAATTAATATTTAGAATAAATCAATGTGTAGTACCGTAGTATTTTTTTTATATAAATATTGAAATTTTGAAATACAGGGTAGAGATGGTATTGATTGTTGGCTGCATCTGCATTGCTGAAATCAAGCACTTTCCCTGGAGGCAAAAATGGGCACATTCAAATCGACAAGTAATTAATAAAAAAATTAAGTAAAATTTCTAAGGTTATTATTGCTAATTAGTAAAATTTAAGAGAATATTTTTACCAAAGGAATGAGCAAATGTGTCCCATATAGTTGGACCCCTTCCGCCTTCCTTAACAGCTCCTTCATACTGATGGAAAAATAAAACACGAGTTTAGACGATTTATATGATGCGTTTTAGTTAGGAGTTGCAACAAACTATTACTATCATACAACAAGTATGACGAAAAAAAATTAAAAAAATTTAAGCCCGTTTCAATTTTGACCCCTAAAAACTGAAAGACGAGATTAGACCGACCTGGTAAGCAGAGGAAGCAGTTCCGAAAACGAAGCCACTCGGAAAGCTGGATCTGGTGATGTTCTGGCAACTACATAAGCTGATTCCGAGGCTCACAATGAATAATACAAATATAAATGCATTCATTATATAATTTTTTTTATTTTTGAAAATACAGGAACTAGAAATGAGAAAAAGAAGGGAGGGAAAAAATAAAATAAAATAAAACCAACTAGTAAGTATTTTTATAGTACTAAGTAACTTAGGAGTATTTTGGGTTGTGTGAATTGGATTGTGATAAGTCTTTGGTTGAGTGTGGCGGTTGTGGAGTGTGGGTGAAGGGGAGAGATGGTGGTGGGGTCTTAGTATATATACTAATCGAGTTGTGGTGAATTAAAGAAAATGTGAACACTTGTTTAGAATGAAAATAATACTACTACTACTTTTATTTAAATAAAATACATTTGTAGGAATATATTTATTTGTTTTTTCCATTTTATAAATTATATTGTCATTAATTTGATGTTTTAAAAATAAGTTACAATAATAATTAAATGAGGGGGTTTTAAATATATTTTTAAAAAGATATTGAGCTATATTAATATGCCACCGAGGGTATTGCTCTCGGTGTAGCATCTCATAGATCATAGGGTTTTATTTATGCTAAACCGAGTATAGTGCACCAATTACATCTTGACCGTAGATTTAATATTATTATATTAAATACACACTTAATCACACACGACGTGTATGGTGTATGAATCTACGGTTAATATGCCACCGAAGGTATTGCTTCCGGTGTAGCATTTCATAAATCATAAGATTTTATCTATGCTAAACCGGGTATAGTACACCAATTATATCTTGGCCGTAGATTTAATACTATTATATTAAATACACACTCAATCATACACACCCGACCTGTATGTTGTATGAATTTACGGTTAATATGAATCTATGGTGTATGAATTTATGATTAATATGACACCGAAAGTATTGCTCTCGGTGTAGCATCTCATAGATCTTATTAATAGTAATTCCCCACAATGACTTTCTAGTGAATTCGGTGTCTTTGGTGCTTATTTGCCTTCACACATTTTCACACTAATATGATTTTCAAGTTCTTATCCACAACCGCAACTAGATTTACACATTCATTTTTTATACCTTAATTGGTAGTAATAGTACTATTTTTGGTCAATAATATGTTCACATTTTATTTATTGGCCATTATAATTAAGTAAAAAATCAATATTGTTTTTAAACAGAATAATTTAATTTTATATTTAAAATAGTATGAGAATTTAAAAAACAAAATATATTCAATTTATTAATGTATGCAACACTCAAATATGAATTACGCATAAGCTTTCCCACTAATAATACCAATTAGAAATGGACCAGCGGGGCATGTGCCCTGTTTTGATTCTCAATTCTCTCAAATATTCTCTTTACACTACTTTATAGTATACAGTTTTATTCAGCGTATTTATTCTCTCAAATATAATGACATAACCCCACTCAAATTATTTGAATTTAAGTACAAACACCATTAAGTTTTCTATTTCAAACATAAAATCATATAATTAGGGAATTATTGGACCAGCAATTAATGAATTTTATAATGAAATGATATAAACCACGACCACAATCCAGAGATTATAAGTTGCTCCGCAAAATCGTGAATCGAGTAATACAATGCTTGTGCTCATTAGCTCATGTATAACATGAAAAGGTATAACTTGAGGTATGTAGGGTATACCCAAATCAATATCATAGAACAACTAATTTTGAGGGCATAAAAAGTTGTAACTTGCAAGAGAACTAAACATTGTGTAAAGAGAATAGCATCATCCCCTAGTTATCACCAAAAAAACAAATCACCCCATGCTTCGGTTACATACAAATATCCGAATAAAAAAAACGGATACAACATTGATATTAGATGATGACTAATACTAATAGTCTAATACTATAGGTGCATTTGTTGGTCGTTTTGTGACAAGAAATATATAAAAAAAAAAGGGTTATTAGGATAATAAAAATTTGGTTTTTGAAATTATAAAAAATGACACAGATTATAAATACTTTAAATTACTATAAATAATTCTTACACTTCCGTATATAACTATGTAAATTACTGATATGCAAACATGTAATTATGACTTTTTTTTCAAAATATCTTTAGAACATGAGATATCAAACATTAATTGGATTAGAACTTGGTTCAAGAAATTAACCCTTTTCAATTCCAATTTCAATTCCAATTAGTCAAGGGTTGTTAGTTAAATTGGTTGATCACTTGAATTAAAAACTTGAAGGAATTGATTTGAATCCCAAGACACTACAATTGACATAGAAAAAAAAAAACTTAACCCTTATTAAGCCCATTTATAGAAGTACTATTGTAGGCCTTGTAGGCAGATTAAATATTGATTGGACTAAAAAACTTGGGTCAAGACACAAGAACTTATCCCAGCCCATTCGTAGAAGTGGGCCTTGGCCCTTATCTGAGTGAACTCTTTTTTTTTTTTTTTTTTTTTTTCAAAATTCCCAAATCCTAAAAGGAGAAACATGTTCTTCCTCGCTTTCATCTTCCTCGTGTGCCTCTGCGTGAATCGTAATCTAGTTCCAGTTTCTTCGCTGCAATTCCAGATAAGCAGATTTTTTCATGAGCATGAGCATTGTTTTACTCGATTCACGAGCAGCTTATCCCCTTAATCCTTATTACGGTCGTATTTTATATCATTTCATTATAAAGTTCATTTCAATACTGTCATGATTTTCTTTAAATGGTTGGTCAAATAATATTCCCTATTATTTGTATGGATATAATTTTATGATTGAATTAGGTAAATTAATGATGTGGTACCTAACTTCAAGTAACCTCATGAGTTGGTTAGATTAGATCATTGATTATGTCATTCCCAATAAATTCGAATAATATCTACTTAAAGAATAAAATAACAATTTACCTTCATAAGCTGGAAGACTTTAGTATAATAACAATTTTTTTTTCTCTATATAAAGCTAGGTACATTCTTATTGTTTTGAAAATATAACAAAACTATCAATTATTTCAAAATTAAAGACCTCATTCCAATTACTTTGATAAACTTGCATGTGGCTCTTTTTCCATGGCAGTTTCATCTCTCACATCACTCATTGTTCTGATTTTTCTCGTTTCTTTCACGGCAACTTCAAGTGCTCGACTCTTGTCTGGGCAAAGAAGAACTGATTATGCTAATTATGTAGAAGATGGGAATCATAAGCACCTTGCATTGGCACCAAGTGCAAGTGCAAGAGATTCGCCCGGAGGACCGAATCCTAAGCACCAGGGACTTAAACCGAAAGGTCATCGCAAGGTTAATTCGTCATCACATGCACCGAAAGCTCATCCCAATATCGAATATGGACCGTATGCGCATGGCAACAAATAGTTCACTAATATGTATGTTGTGAATGTTTTAAACCTTTGGAAACAAAAATAAGTGCTTAAACATTTGATAACAAAAATAAGTGCTTACTTTGCACAATATAATAAATAAAATAAATGTATCATCAATGGTCTTATCTTTTATATCTTTCAATATATTGCTTCAATGTTTTGGTTTATTGATATTCAGAAAATTTTACATATTAATTAAAATTATTAATTAATAAAAAATATTAATTATGATTAAAATAAAGTAAAATTTTAATAATTTGAACTTAAGAGACTTTTATACTTTCATTATCAAACTTTTTATTTTTACATTTATGTGACTAAACTATGTAATTTTTGCACTTCAATGATAATTTAAGCGACAACACATGATCGACACATAATTTTATGTCGGTCATGTGTCGCCCCGCACCCACACTCCAAGACTATTTTTTCTTCAAAATACCCAGCCTTGATTATTATTGTGTAATCATGTAAATAATTACTATTGTTTAACCAAATAGGTAAATAATTGGTTTTTTTCTTCAAAATGTCTCTAGAAAATAAAATAAGATATTCCTTCTTCATCCCATCATCTAAAAGTAGTTGTCGCACTTTATTCGTAAATAATAAAGACTGAATTATCAAACATTAATTGGACTAAAATTTGGGTCAAGAACTTATCCCAAATCAAATATGGATTGGACTAAAACTTGAGTCAAGACTGAATTATCCCAGCCCATTCGTAGAAGTGGGCTTGGCCCATATCTGAATAAACCTCTTTTTTTTTTTTTCAAAATTCCCAATTCAATTCAATACCCTAATTTCTAAAACGAGAAACATATTCATCTTCCCCGTGGAGTATGCCTCTGCGTGAATCGTAAGCGTGTTCCAGTTTCTTCGCTGCAATTCCAGGTAAACAGATTTTGTCATCGTGTTGTTTGGTAGTGATATTTCTTCTTTAGTTTTATGAGTTTTCGGGCAGCGCCTACGAGGTGTTTGATGAAATGTCTATTAGAAAAAATGCTCACCATTTTTATTTTACTTCAGATGTAAAATGAATTGTCATAATTATACAACAGTTGCTTCACAATCTTCATTTAGCATCGGCGGTCACATCTTGAATAAATATACAAGTTGCTTAATTTCGGAAAATTTTACGAGCTCTCATTTGCACTTGTAGTTGGTTGCATGGTTTTAAAGAGGGTGTATCTTTAGGTACCAATAAAAGTTACTACTACATATCTTTACATGTAATATGATTTTTAATTTCTAAAAGAATTGGAAGAGGTAACATTATTCACGGAAGATTCCTAAGTTAACAATGGTGATTGATGAATGATGACTCGTCGAGTAGAATGTTTCATGTCTCATGAGGATCGAAAGTGTTAATCATTTAAGCAAGTTTATGTAATTTGAAATTTGTTAGTAAAAGAATAAATTAACAGGTTTTTTTCTTTCTACCCCGGGTCTGACTATTCGATTTAGGCTCAAAAGAAGGTTGGCACAAAAGCGCAAATTATTATGTGATTATAGGTGTAGTTTCTCCCCTCCTTTTTTTTTTTTTTTGCATAGAGTTGGTGGGCTAGTCTGTTTGCTCCATGAGCGGTTAAGTTTTTTTCCATTACATCTTTACTCCTTTTCCTATATGATATTGGTCATATATGTTCGAGTAGATTGTCTTTTTAAATTAATAAAACAAAAATAGTTGTGATAAAAAAAAAATGTAAATATTTTAAAATGAAAATATAAACTAGTAGTACTTTACTATGGTGGATTGATTCACCAATTTACCTTTTTTTACTTTTAAAGATTCATACGTTTATATTTTAGGGGTAATAGAATCAAACACAGAAAAGGGTTTTGTATTGAGAACTCAAGCTCTTCTTCTTCATTTTATTTCTATTATTTTGTATAATGTTTACAAATGACTTTTTTCCCTTCCTCCACTAATTTGCCCTCCTTGTATACCTATGTTGCATTGCAAGTTTTATTGTCAAGTATTAGCACCTAATTGAACCGATTAAATCACTAGGTAACCACTCAAAACCTTATTTATCCAATAATTATGGTGCCGGTCGCTTACTGAGTATTCTCTGGCATTGTCTGAGAACTTATATTTCTCTTCTTTCAGTCGTCCATGCGTAAGTGTCCGATACGCCCCGTGCCATCTTTCGTGTTTCTAACTCTGGATGCGCATGGCAACAAATAGTTCACTAATCCGTTGTGAATGTACTTTAATCATCGAGGAAACAAAAATAAGTGCTTAAACATTCGAAAACAAAAATAAGTGTTTTGCTTTACACAATATAATAAATAAGTAAATGTATCCTCAATGGTCTCATTTTTATCTTTAGATTCCTTAGATAAAAAGCAACTACATTAGTCATAGATTTGCCAACAATTAAAAAGAATTCGGACAAACTTTTGATAACATATCAACCAGAATTATTCACAAATTATGATTGGCGAATCGATATTTGTAGCGATTTGCCAAAAGGTAATGACAGTTTCGGTGGTTCATCACTTTATAGTGTAGAAAAACAAAATTTTAAATGCTAGTGTAAAAAAACATGTTCGCTGTTGGCTTTATAACGTATATATTTTTTTCCAATTAACATCAACTATGTGTACATGTTTAATTGATACCATATTTTATTTTTAATTATATCGCTACACATATAATTATTTAAGGCCTTACTAAAATGCACAGTTTATTTACACTTCTCTTGTTTTTATACACAGATAAAAGTTTTATATTACCCTTATCTTAACAAAATTACTAGAACCGCTCTCCCGTGTATGAGGAAATTACATTAAATGACATTCCAATAAATTGTATTTCTAAAACTGACATTCTCCTTATTTTTATTTTTATTTTTAAGTAAATAAATAATAAAATTAATATTTAATTCAAAAATAAAATAAAATAATTACAAATAAACTTATCATATTGTCTAAATTGAAAATTTGGCCCCCCAAATAGAAAACCTTTGCGCTCTCTTCCTTTCTCTTTTCTCTCTGGCACAACACTAAAAATTTACATTTGCCCGAAATTTACAATGTTGAATAGGAAGAAGAAGAGACGTACTGTGATGGAAGAGAACGAGGCGAGGACGAAGGAAATTCACGATTGTCTGCTGCGACCACTTGAAGGAATGTCAGAAGATGAGGCAAACGACTTGTTTCAGGTCTGCATATCGACTATAGTTTGTAGCTTTAATCAATTTATGTTGCATTTGAGTTTAAATTGTGCGTTTTGTAATGGTATAATCTGTGACATACACTATTAAGGTGGGTTGGAATTGTGTGATTTACATCTGAGCATGTAATTTGTGATTTTTAATTTTTTATACATTGTGCAGGCTGGTTATCGGATTGTTCCTTCCTCCGAGATAAGCCAAATCACACCTGAGCGTGTCTACCCAGACCTGGTGTATGAAGGAAAGGTAAGTACACGTTCGGACTGGAAAAACATCCCCACAGCTACACAAATATTGGAGAAATACTTCCCGGACTTTGTGGTGAAGTACCCACAGCTTGGATGTTTCTTGTTCATTGATGTGAGGGGAAAGATGACAGGGGTTCCATTCCAAGAGATTTAGGCTCGAATCTGCAAGGGGTAGACAAGTACACAAAGTTGTTTCTAGTGAACGGCATGGTAGCACGTCTGAGCCTGATATAGTTTAGCATAATTTATGGGTTGCGCTTCGAGGATGAGCGTACTGAAGAGGAGCGTGCCCGAACGAAGGATCTTAAACGACAAGTATTCCGTTAGTATCATTTGAAAAGAGTGCTAGTCCAGATATTGTTTGACGAAATCAAAGATTTGAGCGATGGGAGTTATGGACCACTTGATGAGCAGCCGAATTTGATTAACTTTGTGTTCGTTTGGTTGGTATCCTCAGTTCTGCTTTGGGACCGCACTGAATATGTTACGGATGAAATAGTTTATCCATTTAGTTCAGCTTGGGTGAGTTCGGTACCCAAATGCCGCATATGAACAAAATTGTTAAGAATAATATAGCAGTTTGACACCCGACATTTGGGTTCAGGCGCCTTGTCTATTTTGTGTTTAGATGCCAAACGCCATATATAATATATGAAATGAGAATTTAACGGTTAAAAATTATTTTATTTATATATTATTTAATTTAATTTATTTTCATAAATTATGAAATTCAATAATTGTAGAACTACATCTTTCTCGATTTTTTTGCATGATATTGAACAAATAAAACTTAAAAAAACATAAAAATTATACATTTAGTCAAATAGTATATAATTTGGCATCCTACATTTAGGTTCATACGCCCTGTGTGTTTTGTGGTCAAACGCCAAGCATCATATTAAAAAATGAAGAAGTGAAATAGTAAATAATTTGGCGACTGGCATTTTGGGTCAGATGCCCTGTGTGTTTTGGGATCAAACGTCACACGCCTCTTATGTTTGTTTGATCTCAATGTTGAAGTTTAATTTAATTATCCATCAATAAATTTAACGATCTAAACCGTTTAATGTTTTTGAAATATCGATTCGCATCTCCAGGGTCATTATTCGCAAAAAATGATACTTGGAGGTGCTCGATCGGAGAAGTCTTTAAACTCGTTATTTCTTGGATCGATCACTTCTGAAAATTGTTTTTTAAAGAAAATTTAGCCAAGCACTAAAAGACACGATTCAAGGATATATAACGGTTCAGATCATTAGAATTATAAACGAGTAATCACGTGTAGTGTAAATGTATGATATCAAGTTCATGATAATCACGTGTAGTGTACGTATAATCCAAAGTTATTTACCTCAATGTATGATTACCATGAACTTGATATCATATGTTTGCACTACACGTGATTACTCGTTTATAATTTTAATGATCCGAACCGTTAAATATCCTTGAATAGTGCTTTCTAGTGTTTTGTGATTTTTTTAAAAACAATAATCAAAAGTGATCGATCCAAGAAATAACTAGTTTAAAGGTTTCTCCGATCGAGTACCTCCAAGTATCATTTTTTACGAAAACTGACCCTGGAGATGCGAAACGAAATTTCAAAAACATTCAACGGTTCGGATCGTTAAAATTATTAATGGATAATTAAATCAAATTTCAACATTGCGATCAAACAAACATCAGAGGCGTCTGACGTTTGATCCCAAAACAGGCAAGGCATCTGACCCAAAATGTCAGTCGCCAAATTATATACTATTTCGCTTCTTCATTTTATAATATGGTGTTTGGCGTCTGACCACAAAACACACAGGGAACCTGAACCCAAATGTCGAATGCCAAACTACTAGTTTATTTTTTAATATGACGCTTGGCGTCTGACCCCAAACACGTGTAGTGTACGTATAATCCAAAGTTATTTACCTCAATGTATGATTACCATGAACTTGATATCATATGTTTGCACTACACGTGATTACTCGTTTATAATTTTAATGATCCGAACCGTTAAATATCCTTGAATAGTGCTTTCTAGTGTTTTGTGATTTTTTTAAAAACAATAATCAAAAGTGATCGATCCAAGAAATAACTAGTTTAAAGGTTTCTCCGATCGAGTACCTCCAAGTATCATTTTTTACGAAAACTGACCCTGGAGATGCGAAACGAAATTTCAAAAACATTCAACGGTTCGGATCGTTAAAATTATTAATGGATAATTAAATCAAATTTCAACATTGCGATCAAACAAACATCAGAGGCGTCTGACGTTTGATCCCAAAACAGGCAAGGCATCTGACCCAAAATGTCAGTCGCCAAATTATATACTATTTCGCTTCTTCATTTTATAATATGGTGTTTGGCGTCTGACCACAAAACACACAGGGAACCTGAACCCAAATGTCGAATGCCAAACTACTAGTTTATTTTTTAATATGACGCTTGGCGTCTGACCCCAAAACATAAAGGCCATCTGGACCCAAATGGCAGTCGCCACATGCGATTTTAATTGTGATACTGTTATGATTTAGTAAATCCAAAATATAAAAAATATCTTCTCACGCTGATGGACATAAAAAATAAGTGCATAAGAAGTTCAATAAAAATAAAATATAAATATTCCGTAATGTTTATTTATCGTGTTCTTCATGTTGAATCAGACAAGTTTGTGCATTGTTACCCACTCTTTTACATTTTCGACATCGGTATATCATCTTTGATGTCATTTCGGTTCGGCTCATGAAGCGATCTAATCTCAGTCTACCTCGAGTTCTTTTCGCCATTGGAGGTAGCACTATCACATTCTTCACATCTTCTTGAATATCTATACATTGGTCTTCTGAATGAACAGACACAATAACATCCTTATATGCAATTTTCATTTAGTGATTGGTATAGTAAAGAGAAGAAAGTTCACACATGCTCACACAGTATATTGTCAATCTAAAACAAGCCACACCATTACATGTTACACGTCCCCAAGTGCCCCGTCGCCAAGCACAAAATTGCATTATTGAGGGACAAACGACACTCGGTATCGCTTGATAATCCAAGCCCCGATTTGCAGATGAACGATTTTTCTCCAAACTTACTTGATTTCTTTAACGAATTCAACAAAAATAATACATTCAAAACATACGCAAGTAATATAGGATCGAATGTTAACCTTCAAATGCCGAACGATTCTTTGAAAATTTTCGATTTTCGGCAGTGGGTTTGTGCGAAAAAATAGTTCGGTCAATTAGTTTTTTTTTAATGGAGAAGAAGAGGGGTTGTTTGCAAATTCATGTTTTGGTCTAAAGTGCAAATATATATTATTTATTTATTTTTTTATCTCATTTATTAAGGGAAATGTCATCCGTAGTATAAAAATATGTGATATGGCATTTTTAATTAATTATGTGTTTGTTGAAATGACAATTTTGAAATGCTATCGTTTTAAGCCACAGGTTAATTTTTAGCGTTTTATTGCAAATTCTCATATTCGTGTTCGTGCTAATAAGTTATTTGTGGCGCAATAAAGCAAAACTTTGAAGCATTAATTTTATTGAAAGATAAAAGATGAGACCATTGATGATACATTTATTTATTATATTGTGCATAGTAGAACACTTATTTTTGTTTTTAACTGTTTAAGCACTTATTTTTGTTTCCGGGAAGATTTAAGTACATTCACAACATACATACTAGTGAGGTACGCCGTGAATTTCGCCGTGGTGCTGAGGATTTGATCCTCCGGGCGAGAGTCTTTTTTCATCTTCGACGGAATTATCATATTTTGTTTTTCTATTAAAATCCAATTCGCGCAGTATCTCATTAGTGAAATAACTTCCTCCTGGCCCATGCAAACGACTAACACTAGAGCTCGCCGTGAAGGAAATGAGAAAAATCACAAGGAGTGATGTGAGAGATGAAACGGCCATTGGTGTAGAGAAAGAAGAACCAAAAGTTTATCAAAGTAATTGAAATATGTCTTTAATTTTGAAGTAATTGATAATTTTGATATATTTTTCAAAAACAATAGGCATGTGTCTTTATATAGAAAAAAACAAATTATAATATAATTAAGTGAAACTAAAGTCTTTAGAGTTATGAAAATAATTTTGAAGTCTCATGAATCCTCGTGTTCCTCTCGAGCAAAATAAAGTATATCAGAGCACGAGAAGCCCACGATATGCGCAAGATATCAAGTGTTTCTCACGCCATCGACTAGAAGCACGTAATACAGCACTATGCCAACTACCATGTGGCCATATAAATCCTACCTCCATCTCTAGTCTCCGCAAGCAATCCTGTGAGAATGGACAATCGAAGAAAAGGTGAGAGTGTGTTTCCGCGCTCTCCCCACCACATAGCACACACGAGTCATCACCGTTCAATCCAACGTTTATCTCTAGTCGGCAACCGACCACGGATAGCCATCCAAAGAATGAAACAATGCCGTGGGAATGAAAACTCCACCGCATCCCGAGTTAACAAACTAGCTCTCCAACCAGCCAACTAAAACATATAGCACTAAAAGAACAAACAAATATTTGTAGTCATAATACTGTAGTATATATGAAAGTTCAAACCTTATTTAGACTTACCAATAACATTTCTACAATGTTAATTACAAATCAAAAAAATAATTACCATAAAAATACATATATTTGTAATCATAATACTGTAGTATACGAAAGTTCAAACCTTATTTGGACTTACCAGTAACATTTCTACAATGTTATTTACAAATTAAGTCAATTAACATTGTTATCTATACAAACGTAAAATTTAAATATTGAAATCAAAACAAAAAATTAATTATTGAAAAAAGTTTTAAATTTGAAAAAAAAAATCAAATTACTGCAATTAATTGTTTTATTAATTTAAAATAAATTTTGCCATCAATTTTTTTGAAGTAATATATTGTGAGCAAAGATGTCTTTAATTTTGAAGTAATTGATACTTTTGATATATTTTAAAACAATAGGCATGTGTCTTTATATAAAAAAAAACAAATTATAATATAATTAAGTGAAACTAAAGTCTTATGAGTTATGAAGATAATTTTTATTATTTTATAATTCAGTATTTATTCTATCAAATTTTAAGGATACTATATTAATTTACCTATTTTGTAGGAGAGAGAAAGTAGTGATCCAATCAATTTCATACAAGATAACATAAATAAAATAAAATAATAAAATATTTTTGTAAAGTGCTTACGTAGTCATGCGTATACAAAACCCCTCTATATAATATATATATATATATATATATATATATATATATATATATATATATAGATATTTATATATATAGATAGAGAGATAGAAGGAGAGGAAGGGAGGT
>JACOMQ010000024.1:0-72276 GCA_014843705.1 Euphrasia arctica
TGAATGGAACTCCGATGGCTCTAACTTCAAGTGCAGTGGCTGCTCCAATCTTTTTCGCAAGGGCTGGATCTCTGTTTCACCATTTCCCGTATCGTATCAGCTTCTCTCTAATCTTTTCATCAACTATATACTTAAGTGTATTTAATTATCGAACTCGTAGGGCTAATGGTTGTGAAGTACTATTGAAAGAACTTGCCTTGTGACCCCCACTCCTACATTGTGTGGAAAAATAGTAGCATTGTAGACGTTGTTGTTTCCGTGAAGGGCATCTATGCCGTAGATCATGGGGATGCCGAGTCGAGTCGAAAGGGCACCCCGTTGAAGATCATTCACCATTTTGATCCAATCTCCGGCAGAAGCCTTGGGAGATGGACTACTCCCGGCCCCACTTATCACACTCCCTGTCGAGTCGAATATTATGCGTACAGTTAGTGTGTGCAGTTTAAAAAATAACTGTATAACTGAATTTTGAAATACCAATGAAATAGTTTTTGACGATAGTTGGAGAGGCGATCAGCCTCTCGACCTGAGCCATCTGCCCTATCTTCTCCTCGACCGTCATCCTCTTCATCAGGTCTTTGATTCTTGCATTCAATGGCTGCTTGGGGTCTTTGTACTTCATGGACTTTTCTGCCCCTGTTAAACCAGCAGGACACAACATGAGCCACACGATCACCACCGTCGACTTCATCTGGACCGTCGATACTCTCTCCATTTACACACTCAGACACAAGCACTGTATTTTCTGTGTTATGCTGAAGGAGAATGAATCTATATATTGTGGAATATATGATGGTGGTGGTACGTGAGTGGTCACGCCTTCTTTTGAGGCTGCGGTTCAATATGCTTTCATTTTCGTTGAGAAAAATAGTAATAAAATTCTCAAATCGAATATGAAACGAAATCTCATAATCATAATATTTATTTTATATTATAAACAATCGGAAAGTGAATAATGCACTTGTTTTACTATCTTATCTTGATATGAAAAAGGTAAACTTTACAGTCTTTGGTCAACAAATAACAAATACTCCATACAGTATACAGAATCATACAAATGGTACAAAACTAGCTTATTCGAATCACACAGAAAACAGTCGATCTTTTATGATCGTGATCGAGAAAGAAGGCTTTGTAAGTAAGCTTCGACTGAGTTGAGACCGCAGTGTTGCTTGACGACAGGCAATGTAGCCGGGACATCGAGTCGAAAAGCCGAGTGAGTGGTCCCTCCCCACGACTTGAGCTGTTTTCGAGCTTCGACAATGGCTGCTCGTGTGGCGCAGTGGACTGATACCGCCAGAAGCAAAGGAGGTTCTCCACAAGCTGCACAATACACACACACACACATCACATTGTGAAGTTACAGAAATGCCCTGAACAGAAAACAGATATGTGAAGTTTAAAGTGAAGTAAGTCCACACACCTTTAGACGAGAGCACGCGTTTTTTGTTGTGCCCACTGTTTAGGACCTCGACGTTAAATTGTTTCGGTATGTTGTCTAGAGTCGGGACCTTGTAAGTCCATGTGCTGTCACTGACCACTAATCCATCTTCATTCGCCAAGTACTCTTCCAGCATGAAAAACCCCAGTCCTTGCACGAAAGCACCTTCAATCTGTTCAGTCGAAAATTTAATATCAATTTCAAGATTCTTGAGGAGGTAAATTGTAAAACAAAATAGAGTTTGCCATTTTATGACACGTTCTTTTGGACTTATTTTCAGTTCATTTCAATTCAAAAGAACAGGTTTTAAACACATGACCGCCACTTCACGAATTCAGTAAACGCGAAAACAAGAGAAAGGAAAAACGAAGAGTTATTTGAAAGTAAGAACCTGTCCAAGATCTACAGCAGGATTCATGCTCTGGCCGCAATCGTAGGTCAGGTCAGTTCTCAACAACGTAGTTTCTCCTGTCAGGACATTAACCTCAACCTGCAATAAACAACAAGGGCTAATAACTTACTCGTTTCGAGGTTGATAGTTTGTTACCTCTAAAACAGATCAAGTTTACCTCACTAACCGCAGCACCATAGTTCAAGTAACTCGCAGAAGTCGACTCCGGCACATAGAAAGATTGCGCAGACAAGTTCACAGACTGATTACGTGCCTGAAGAATCAAACTCTCCCAGTCAACCGAACCCGTTTTTTCCTTCTCCATCTTCTCCTTAACCGGCCTCAACCTCTCGACCAAAACCTCGCAGCATTCCATGACAGCCGCGCAGCTCGCCTCGGAAGTCGTGCTTCCGGAAGTAAACCCTCCTTGGACAACACTCAACGTGTCCGCCTGCACCACTCTCACTCTATCGACTAAGCTCTCGATCCCGATCGAGCTCATCCGAAAAGCACACGCTTGCTTCACCTTAGTCCAAAGCCCTTGACCCATCTCGATTCCCCCGACTTCCACAACAATCGACCCGTCCGAAAGCAAGCTCACTTTCCCTGGGCTCGGAGTCACGAGCACCTCGTGCATGATCGGGACCCTCGACAAACCCCTTTTCCGCCAAACGTTCGAAAGATTAAATTTTTCCGTTTCAACGATTCTTTCCTCGTACCTCGAAGACTCACTCACCTTATCCCAAATAGAAGGCAGAGTGTATTCCGTATAGTCCCCGGCCGAACGAGGGTAGAACGAACTCAAGCTCTCGTAAGTATGAAAATTAACGCGTTTGACCTCATCGACGCTCATCGCCAGCTCAGCCGCCACGCGTTCGAGCACGGCCTCTGCCACGTAGGACCCCTGGAGGTCCCCCGGGGCCCGCATGGCGGATTTGCTGCAGTGGTTTGTTTTGCAGAGCTTGAAGTCGAAGGAGAGGGCCCCCCAGTCGTACTTCTTGAGGGCCCCGGTCATGGTGTGGGGCATGAACGGGCTGATGTCGACGTTTATCCCGGAGTTTAGCAAGACGTCGAGATGGAGGGCTGTGATCTTCCCGTTCGATTTGAATCCGACGGTGTACGTTACCTTCATCGGGTGCCGGCCTCCGGCGATGATCATGTCCGTTTTCCGGTCGAGGTAGATTCGCACCGGGCGGCGGAGCTTGTGGGCCGCGAGCGCACATGACGTGGCGACCTGAAAAAAAAAAACGGATATATTATTATATTTTATCGAGACGCGAAATTTAGTTTGTGCTTACTGTCATTGCTCGAAAGGCTTTCCCGCCGAAGCCTCCCCCGACTCTTCTTGTGATGACACGAACGTTGTTCTCGGGAACTCCGAGGCATTTTGCGATTGCGATGTGAGCGTACTCGGGGCATTGGATCGAACTGTAAACGAGCATGCAGTTGTCTTCGTCTGGAATCGCGAGTGCGGATTGGGTCTCCATGTAAAAGTAGTACTGCGAACCGAGTCTGATCTGCATATCACAATTATCGATTCAGTAAATTTCAGTTCAGTTCACATCTTTTCAATTCAGTTCAGTTCATTTCACTTCAGTTTCCATCGATCAAATCAAAGCAAACTGAGATAAATTGATTTTTTATATAGTTCAGATCAATTTCATTTAATTCAGTTCAGTTTAGTTTCAGTCCAAAATAACAAATTCATAGTCTAAAGTAAATTCAATTCAGGTAGTTTCAATTCAGTTCAGTTCAACCGGTTTCAGTCCAAAATAACAGATTCAAAGTCTAATTATACAAATTCAATATAAGTACCTCCTCAGAGAGAATCTTGTGATCAGATTGAGCCATTCCTTTCAAGAAATCGCCGACCTTTCCAGGCATCATAGTCGGAGGAACGTCAAAGAACTCGACAGCCTCTTCAACGGTTAGGATCGGATGCAAGCCGCTTGTATCGTAATCAACGACAGCCGTCTTCGCAGCAACATTCGCATGCCTCTGCGTCTCCGCAACCTAAAAAACGAGAAAAACCATCACACGAGCCACGACAAATATTTGTTCATAAAAAAAGTTGTTGTTAATACCACAAACGCAAGGACATCGCCAGCAAACCGAGCCACGTCATCGACGGCAAACAACGGTTCGGGGCCGAAGAAGGCCGTGGCCCCCACGTTCTCTCCTCCTTTCGGGATATCTTTAACGGTGATGACATCAGCGATGCTAGACGGGTGAGGGTTGGACTCGAACGAAATACCCTTCACTCGAGCTAAAGGCTTCGTGCTCACGATAAGCGCTCCGTGCAGACAATTCGGAGGAGAAGGAATGTCGTCGACAAACACCGCTTCCCCTGCATCAAGACGATGTCATTTTCGAAATATAAACGAATACCGAGGGGTACTTATGTAATTTAGCATAACAAACCGGAAGCTTGGATCGTAGCACCGAATTTTGGCATAGGTTCGCCGACCGGAAAATAGTCTTTACTATACTCGACAAACTGCTTCGCAGACGAAAGCAGCAAAGGAGTGTGACTTTTATCCTCGGACGAGCCGTTGATTAAGGTTGTGAGAAACGAGAATAAGAAGCCGACAGCTAAGCTCGCCCTGTAAGCAGGATACGAAGTCCCGTCTTCGCACACGATCGAATCTTTAACTAACTTAACCGCTTCCTCCAAGACTTCCGTTCCGAGTATTTTCCCCTTCAAATACTCCTCTGCCTTTTTCGCCCTCGTCGCGTGCTTTGTACCGTAAGCGCCGAAAGCCAACCGAACACGGTTCACTGAAATTCCGTTTTCGCCCTTACGAGTATCGGCCACGAACGCGGCGTTCAAATACGGCAAGGCGTTTCCCATCGGCCTCGGCCCGGCCCGATAAGACTCGAAAGATATTCTCGAGTCGCCGTTGATCGGTTCTGGGAACGGAATACGAACACTCAAAAGCACGTCTTTATGGTCGAGCGGAGGTCCATACAAAAATTCCTCGAACGAGATTTTCTGACCGGTCAGAATCGTGACAATGCAATCGAGAGAAAGTAGTAACGTAGCAATGTCGGAAGGAAAACACTTCCTCTGCGCGATTACCAGATTCCCACCGAGACTGCCCGAGTTCCTCACAAAGCCCGACCCGATTTTCTCCATGTGGTCGGCTAGTCTCGAGCACATGTCGGATTTTGTTTCCTCCCTCAGACGTAAAATAACTTTCGAAATCGGTAAAGAAGCTCCGAATTCGATTCCCGAATCATCTCTTCTCACCTCGGAAAGCTCGGGTATGCGCCTAAGATCGATGTACTTGTCGAATATCTCTGTCTCCTTGTAATATCCAGAGGCCGTGTTCCCGACAACGAGCTTGACATTCGCGTTGTTATTTTCGACTTTCAAGAAGGTTCGAAGCTCGTTAAGAGTAAGCGGAGTGAACCAAGAGAGCTTTCCGGAGTTCAGAGCTCTCGACGGGTTCGATTCTTTGATAAACGGACGAACGTGATCGGCCGGATTATAACCGGGCAATTTGCTGAGTCGGGCTTCGTTTTTTCTCCAGAAGGAATTCATCCCCAAGTCCTCTAAGTCGACGTTGGAAGCAAAGCTCTTGCAGGCGTCGACAATGGGTCGGTAGCCCGTGCAGCGGCATATGTTTCCCATAATAGCCTTCTCTGCTTCGGAGACTGTCAGCTTTTTTCGACTATTTTCGGCATTGGCGAGTGAGGAGAAAAGGGACATGCACATTCCGGGAGTACAGAATCCGCATTGGGATGCGTGGAATCCGGAGAATCTTTGGTGGATGGAGTGGAATCCGTCTTTGGTATTCCCGAGGCCTTCGGCTGTGGTTATGGAGCTTCCGTTTACGCTGCAGAGGAGAGTGAGACATGAGCTCACAGAGTGGCTTTCGGTTTGATTGAGCATGGGGTCGTGTTTGGAGAGGTGAACGACACAAGCTCCACATCCACCTGAAAAAAATGTCCGGTTTTCGAAACTAGTTTACTTAATAATTATCAAATCAAATCAATGTGCACTTCGATTATACTCTTTCATTTTCATCTCTCGAATTCGTGCCCGTAAATCACACTCAAAAGCATTCTAAATCCGAATGAGAGTGACAATGGAGAAACAAAAACAAGGAAGCGTTGTTACTCACATCAGAAATTCAACACAGTAAACAGCCCTGTTGAAGAATATATTCAGCCCACAAATATAAATGTCAATTCGCCAACTTTTTTAACAATTCGAGCTTTTAGATGATGCGACTTCTAACATGGTATCAGAACTCCATATCGAATCGTTGTGAATCCAAATGAAGGACACACACACAAACACATCAAATATCACAAGAAAGAATCACACTTTTTTGAATTCTGTGAGAACCCAATTAATCAATCATCCAACATATGCAAATCAGACACTGGGAATCAAGAACGCATTTTTGACATTATGGGTCTGAGAATCGACTGGAGATTGATTACCCATAAAAATAGCATCTTTATAAAATCTGTCAAAACCCATAAAAACAAATAACAAAAAAAAGGGTTAAAAAAGAGATCGACCTTCACCACAACCGAGCTTGGGGCTCTTGAAACGAGTCTTGGTGCGGAGGAACTCGAGCAAAGTGGTCGAGGGATCGAGCTCGGAGACCTCGAATGTTTCTCCATTGATTTCAAAGCTGAGGATGTCGGTCGCCGTTGAAACAATAAGATTACTCTTCTCCTTCTCATCCATTTTTTTCTGATCACTGAAAATGTGTTGCGGCGTGTGTCATCACTCATCACTGGTGTGTATATATAGACATTAGACAGAGTCAGAAAGATTTAGTATAGTGTATAAACGACTTTTCTAAGTGTCTAAATACGGCTACTCGCTCGCACACGTGTATGTATTTTGTCGCATCATTAGTTTGTTTCTGGTTAAAAAATTGTATTATAAACATTTTTTAAATACGTAGCAACGAATTGGCCTTGATCGAGTGAAAATGTAAATTAAATCACTGAAAATGTTGTAAGTTTTTATTATTACTTTTTTCGTTTCGTAATAATTAGACTTTCTCTGTGGTATATAAAAAATTAGATATTTATGTTGTTAAAATTTTATATATAAAAAAGAAAGTGGAGTGTGTCATAGTCTAACACTCAAATCACCCGTGAACCGATACGGGTCAACTCTCTTTAAATCTGATGTAGATATCAATCAAGGAGTTATGAATAAATTAATAAACGAACACATGTCTAATTATTGAATGTAATTATTGGTGAGATTCTTTGCTTTTAGAAAAAAAAATAAGGTTTTGAGAAATGATTGATATATAGTGACTAGAAATTTTAAGCTCATCTCTAATAATATAGTATTTCAAAAATCTCATGATCATAAAATAGCATATAATATCATGAATAAAGCATTCATAGCACATAGATAGATAGAGTCAATTAAAGATGTCTCAATCTAACAGAGTTTTAATGTTTGGGCCAACCTAAAAAGATAGGTATAGATAGATAAAGTCAAACATTTCTTAAATCTAACAGTTTTATAATGATATTTTTCCTTGTTTTTCGGCCAAACGCGCCTTAAAGAGTGATACCTATGTATCCTTCTCACCAGGGAATTCCAAGGTCACAATCGTCCACATATCCTCCCTGATTGGTAGCAGAACAGTCCCCTCTGGCAGCGCCGTGTTTGGAATGGATTTATAAACTTTGAACCTCTTTCCAAGCAGGTAGCTTTTCTTGTCATCATCACCCTTGTTTCCAGTTTCTCCATTTCCACCTGCCAAACATGGCCTTATTGGTTGATCAAGAGGATTTTAAAATTACAAATAAGCCCTTGAGGGTTCAATTTGCAATAAAGGAAAAAAATGTGAGGGTATCTTTTGCAATTAAGAACTAGTTAGTTAATTAGTTAGTTATTATTACCTGCAGTAGTTTCTTGAGCTAGAGCCTCATTTCCAGATATGGGATTTTCTCCGGGGTCGGAAATCGTAACTGACCCCAAGTGAGGGGCAAGTTTGTCTGCAATGCCGATATCCGGGGAGCTTGGTGAGAAGGAACCAGGCTGAAACAATTTACCTGAGAAATGAAATTTTATCATTATACAGTAACTATCGAATGAAATTCAACACAATGTAAGCTCGTTCGGCCTCAATCTCAAGATTGTCGTGAAAAATACAATGTGTTTTCGCAAGAAGAGATTTTAAAAACTTAGAAGTAATAATAGTATTTAAAAAAAAAAGCCGAACGCAGCAAAAGTTGCAATTATATTCAGTCGAAGCTATTTAATGATTATCGGATTTAAGTTGACTTACGCTCGATCAGTGCGGTATACGCAGCCTTGGCAGCATCGAGCTCAGCCAGTTTCTTAGACTTTGCCATCCCCCCTTTGAAAATCTCTCCTTCGACATCCACAGTGGAGAAAAATGCCTCGAGTTTGGGCTCCTGATCGCTTCCGAATGTCTTGTACATCGGCAGGAAAAACCCTTCGCTTTTCGCCAGTTCTTGTAAGAGATTCTTGTAGGACCGAGGATCATTCTTGCAACAATCATATAATACAGAAAAATATCAAGATTATGGTTGTGTTACATGGAAAAAAAAACATCTTTTAAAAATTACAACTAGCCCCCTAATATTTCTTCAAAAATTACAAACACCCCCTTATTATCTGTTCAAATAACCGAAGTCACAAAGTGCGTCCTTACAATGACTTGATCGTCGTATATATTTGCTAAAGTAAATACAAACCTTGGAAGGGTATTTGTAATTCTGAAGCATATGAAATAATTGTTTTTAGTGTTATGTTCGGAAATAGGCTGAACTGCAGGGGTTGGATTGTAATTTTACCTCAAGAAATGCATCAGTTGACAGGGATAGCAAAGCGACTTGTGCAGCAGAGTCCTCTGCTTCTTCCATAGTACCACAGAGATATGGACTCTGAAAGCACCCTTCGTCAATGGAAACCTTAGCCCTGAAGAAAACACCGTCTTTGTGATTGTGGTATGTGGGCGGGTCAAGGTTCTTCTTTTGAGCATACATCTGGAGTTTCTTCTTGAATCCGTTCTGTTTACCTGAGTCTTCATGAAAACACCATCACATTTGGCATCGCAGAAGATAATTAAAAAAAAAAACGGGAATAATTTCTAAAACTACCCCTGAGGATTAACTAAATTACAAAATCATGGGAAGAGCCACAATATCTTCTTCAAGCAAGTTGCAAAAACAAGTGTAAAATCATTGTACCGAATTTCGCAGAGTCGTTAACAGCAATATCCTCGAAACCAATGGAGCTCTTAACTTCTTTCTCATTGATACTCGTCTTTCCAACATTCCCGCTCCTTTGGCCTGAGGACTCTGGACAACACGTGAGTGTGAAATATCATAAGCAATCTAATTTACAGAAAGAAAAAAAAAGATAAAAAAAAAGATATTACCGGATGTGAAATGGCGAAATGCGAGCTCAGCGGCTTCATCATGGGCTTGTTTAGAGGACTTAGAAGCCGCTGGGCTGTTGAAAATCATGCCACGAACCATCACGGAGGCACTGAAAAGTGGGTTATGAGCTTCGCCGGTTCTGACACATGCGTACGTGGGCAAGGCCCATTTTCGTTTCTGGGCCAGATTATTGAGCTTCGATTTGTACATTTTGATTTTCGCTTCGTGAGTGATTCAGTGCTTGTAAGAGTAGTAGTGCAGGGGGAGAAAAGGAAAGGTGTGAGAGCTACTGAGTTATACAATTATGGAGTTGAGCTTTCTTGCAGGATGAACATGTTTGTTGTGTGTTCTGTACTTGTGTTTTTCCTGCAAGGGTTTAGAAGTTTCCAGATTCAAAAAAAAATGACAACTTTTTCAGAACATTTTGCAATTTGCAAGCATGATTTGTACTTTAAATTAATTACAAAAAACACCCTTGAAGTTTTGGGTAATTACAAAGAAACTGATCATCTCTTTTTTTAGAAAATTAGAAAAGCTGTGATTGTAAATAAAGAAAGATTGTAAGAATGGAACTTCTTTCTACTGTAAGAACTCACTCGGTAGCCACCAACTGCATCCGCGCGAGTTTTGCTGCAGCCACCATATTGCTCAATGCCAGCTTCACTTCAGAATATTTTCTCGTCTTGAGGCCACAATCGGGATTAACCCACAGAACATTGCTCTCGAGAACCGCAAGCGTCTGATTTATACGGTCAGCGATTTCTTCAGTCGACGGGATTCTGGGCGAATGGATGTCGTAAACGCCAGGGCCGATGCCGGCATCATACTTCACTCCCTCGCGGAAAACGGAAAGAAGCTTCTCATCCGACCTGGAGTTCTCGATAGTGATGACATCAGCATCCATGTCTATGATGGAGCGGATGATGTCATTGAAGTTCGAATAACACATGTGAGTGTGAATCTGCCAGTAGGTTCAATAGAAACGGTGTTTAGATTTGCAGGAGGAGAAAACTCGAATACTTTTGTCTAATTACAAAAAGGACCAGTACTGTATCAAAATTACAGTGCTCTTTGGCATTCGATTCTACTTTCAATTTGACTAATTGTACCGTGTTAAGAGGATATTCATCGTGAACACATGCAAATCTCAAGGGGAAATTTGTAGTTTACTTAAGATTTTTAGCCAACATATTACAAGAAAAAAAAAACGATTTAAATAACACAACATACAATCATCTTTCAAAACTACAAATACACGTTTATGTCGATTACAAATTTACAATTATGAAAGTGCTCGTCATATGTTTCTATTTTACGATATGTCCCACGTGTGGAGGATATTTAAAAAAAAAAGGCAAACATAAAAGAGGATTCTGTTATCTAGAAGGAAAAAAAGTGGGTTTATTTTGTAATTAAGCCAAACTTTGTGGGGTTTTCTAATTTATCACATAGCATGTGCACAGGAAAATGAACTGAATTTGCAGCATTTTATGACTTGGAAGATATTAACTAATCATCGTAAAATAGGATTAGTGAAAGCAAGCAATTAAACTATTTTGTTACAGCCAACGAAAAAGCTAATGCGTGAACAAAGCCGATGGATTCAACATGATTATAACAAGGATGAAAGAAGTAAAGCTAAGTGCGAATACAATACCTGGGTAGTGTCTTGAACTGCACAATTGGTTATCCTAAACGAGTGTACAGCCCAGTCCAAGTAAAATGCCTGTTCGGATTTCCTAAGAGGCAAACCCTCCCTTAAAGCCGCCTCATCAATTTGAATAACTTTGATCCCAGCTTTCTCGAGATCTTCAACTTCGTTCTTGATGGCTAAGGCAATCTGATAGCAGGTCTCAAATCTAATGGGCAGGAACAGAAACAAAATAAATTCAATCCGTTGCCGAATTTACCGAAGACAAAGAGGTTTATTACAAAAAGAGCTCTTGAGGTCAGACCTAATTAGCAAAAAGAGGCTTTTAAAAAATTACCAGATATTATATTGTCTAAGATTTACGCCGTTGTATGCAAAAAAGGTTTGGAACCCCTTCATATCCAAACAAACATTACAACATTACCTTAGTTTTAAACATTCAACGCTAAATTAAATTCGATGGGAATTTTCTGTAATTAGGTTATAAACCTCAAGGGTACATTTTGTAATTATCTCCAAGAAACAGGCACCTAGCTGAGTTTGCCTACCTGGGCTGGTCATTTCTAACAAAAGACCAATTCAGTATGGTAACAGGGCCGGTAAGCATTCCCTTCATTGGGCGTGTAGTCATACTTTGTGCCAAAGTCGACCAGAAAACCGTCATTGCTTTAGGACGGCTAACATCACCGTATATGATAGGTGGCTTCACACACCGGGACCCGTAAGATTGAACCCATCCATTATCAGTGAATGCGAAACCCGATAGCTGCTCCCCAAAGTACTCCACCATATCATTTCTCTGTAGTGTTCCAGTATAACAATAAGTTAATTTATTTTTTTCGTTTTCTTTTATTTTAATTTAATCGAAAGGCGGTCGAAATATTTATCTTTTATTTCAAGCTGTAATTTTTTAAACTTTTTTTTTGTGTGTGATATGGCTATTACCTCTGGTTCCCCGTGGACAAGAACATCAATGCCAAGCTCTTCTTGAAATCTAACGACTTCTTTTATTTCTTCCTTAATGGCTTCCAAATATTCTTCCTCGGATATCCTAAAGAAAAATAAGGCATAAGGCTCGTTAATACAGAAACTGAAATAATCCTACAAGGCTACAAATATGTACATACACAAAATAATATAGGACGGGGACTTGCCTGTTAGCCTTATATTCACGACGGAGTTTTCTAAGACCCGTTGTTTGTGGGAAAGACCCAATTGTAGTCGTTGGAAGAATAGGAAGATTTAACTTCTCCTGCTGAGCTTTCAACCTGCCACCAACATTTGTAGCTCTGTGGTGGTTAGAACCCTTCAGGGCAGCAGTCTGAGTATAGTAACAGAAAATCAAATTCGTTATTAAGAAGAAGAAAAAAAGGCCAATCAGTAAAGAATTAAGAAATGTAAACTGTAGCAAGAAAACACCTACAGCCTTTTGAACCGCCTCGTTTGTCACTCTAGGAGATGATCGTCTTGAAGCCTGAGCTTTCGCATTAGCAGAGAAGAATGCCTGAGAAAAAGAAAAGAGACGCAATTGATTTTTATTTATGTTGTAATTTAGTGTTAATAATGTTATATGTACTGCACTCCTGCATTTATTCATAGGACATGGCAATGTTTCTAGAGATTTAAAACTGTTTTAATAGAATAATAAAAAAAGTTACCTCGTCTGTTTGATGTGATAGTGCTTTTGACAATGCATTGACTTCGGTCAACTTCTGGGCAGCAAACGCAAGCCATGACTTGAGTTCTTTATCCAACTTAGTTTCATTCACCAAATCAACTGCAGTATGTAAAAGAGAACACGACGTGGAAACCACGAGCTTGTCTGAAGAAATAAAGAAAGAGAAATGCGTTAATCAAAGGTGTTGTTAGTTATACCCATCTAAAGCAAGACTTTTTTTGGTTTTATATATATAAAAAAGAAATCAATGACCTTTGCCAACCACGCCCTCTAAAGTCTGCAAGGTACTTAAAGAAGCATCAAGGTCATTAGCCCAAATGTTTCTCCCATCAATGACTCCAGCAAAAAGGTATTTTTCCGAAGGAAATCCATTTTTAATTAGGTTGAGCGTATTTGACCCACGCACTAAATCAAAACCAATAGCCGTTACACCCTTTAAAGCAGTGACCGCATTATATGCCTCGACAGGTAGGTCGGCAAAATATGTCTCAATAAGAACATTCAACCCAGAAACGGACGATTCCAGTTCTTCATAAGCACGAGTAAAAGCTTGCAATTCACGAGAATCAAGATCCGTGACCAGTGAAGGCTCGTCAAACTGAATCCAGCTGGCACCAGCTTCTTTTAGTTCGGATAAGACATTTCTATACATAATAAGTAAGACATGATGACAGTTTTAGCCCCACATGAAAATGTAAACAAAAAAAAGTGAATGGACATGCCAGAAGCATAGGTGATGGTCGTACTTGTATATAGGAAGGATTTTATCTACTAGGGAAAGACAAGAAAATGATTTCTCAACTCCTTTTGCCAGTTTTGATAACAGCAAGTATGAAATGGGCCCCATTAGGACTGGAACTGTGTTAACACCAAGCTGCAATTAGAAATAAACAAGTGCATGAGAAAAATGAAATAAACAAATCCATTACATAATCCCTGGTTGAACTTACAGCTTTAGCCTCCTTATACTCTTCCACTGCCTTGTGAGATGCGTAAGAAAAAACAGATTCCGATCCCAATTCAGGGACAATGTAGTGACTGCATCCGCATTAACTATATGATTTCAAATTCTCATAATTGAAAAAATAAATAAATAAATGGAATAGTTGCATGAACTACTCAGAGGTTTGTCGTTTTTACAAAATGACAAAAAAAAAACTTTAAAAATTCCGAGTTGACCAAATCGAGTTTGTTGAGGTCATCAAATATAGAGCAAATAAGCACAACTTCTCTCTCGGTTATTAGTAATACTGAGAAAAAAATTAGGGGTGTAAAGGTAAAAAGTAGGATGAAGTCATGAGTAATACTACAGTAGTATTTTTGAAAAGTTGAAGGACTATTCAAAATATCCAAGACAAGCGGAATTTTCGTTAACTTCGATAAGACGATAACATCAGGTGCAAAATGTAAGACGTGTAACCTCAGGGGTAGCTTTAGTAATTGTCCCTAAATAGGAATCACCCGAGACTCAAATAACAACACACACACTTACTAGTTGGTATCAAACCACTTAGTCATCTCCATAGCAGGAACCGAGGCATTACCCCTAGCCATGGAGAAATAAACGTCGAGCCCTATCTCACCTCCATCCCAACCGTACCTCGAGGGCACGGCACCCAACATTGCAGTGGTGTCCAAAACGTGATCGTAAAACGAAAACGTATTGCTGGGAATGTATTCGATTCCGGCCTCAGACATTTGCTTCCAAGCCGAAACCTTTAGATCAGCTGCAACCTTCTTCAGGTCCTCAGCACTGCTCTTTCCGTCCCAAAAGGATTCCAATGCGAATTTCAGCTCTCTTTTGGGGCCCACGCGAGGATACCCGACAATGTGGGATGCCATCGACCTGATTACACAGTTCACACTACCAAATTATCAAACAACATATGATAATTGCAAGACAAGAATCAGATACCAGATAACATCTCAACGCACAATTATCAAATTCATGGGCATAAAACTAAAGACTAAATATACGACATTAAAGAAAGGTGACAGAAACACACACAAACCTGATACGGAACTTGAAGCGAACTATGTTTCTGGGACGCGGGTTAGTGAAAGAAGAAGTTGGGAAGGGAACTGAGGATTGGAGCGAGATGCGGCAGTGAGAAAACATGGCTCTTTAATTTTGGGGGTTAGATTTTGTGTTGTGTTGTTTCGTTGTTAATTTGTTTGTAGCATTTTTCAGAAAAAACGGCTCAATGCCTCAATCGGACATTCGGATGACCTAACTTTCACTTGTTTCCCCCAATTACCTAATTTTGTTTTTAAAACATATTTAACAGTTTATAATTTTTTTTAACAAAATAAATCTATATCTATATCTATATCTATATAATATATAAATTTAGACTTTACTGATTCCACGTGTTGGTTGAACACAAAAAAATACACTACAAAAAAATGATCATATTCACATGGCACAGACAAATTTTAATTGATAGAGATTTTCTTATGTGGCTTTTCTTTATCCATATTAATTATGACGTGCCATCTAATTGAATGATGATTTAAATTATTATGTCATATTTAAGTAAATAATTCAATTTCCATAAATAATATTAATACTATATTAATGTTCCGATTTTAATTTGTTTTTTAATTTTCTTAAAATATACGAATAAACAAATTTGTTTTATTCTTTTACTGAATTTATTACTCAATGTCATAACTAATGACATTTCGGTTACCATATGTTTCGGCCAAACTCAATGAATAAATTCCTATGATTAAATTCCTATGATTTATTGGAATAGATTGTCCGAATAAATCAAATTGTATATGTTTGGAAATTTAGTAATATAATTTAATTTTCTTAATATACTCCCTATTATCCCATCCATCTATAAATAAATAAATAATTTATGTAATTATAATATAGATATTTACAAGCTCTATTTATAATCCTTCTTTCTTCATCATTTTCATTTTTAAATAATTTGTTTCATTTTTGTGGCATCATTTTATGTTCGTTGATGTTTTTTTTGCAGAGATATTATTTTTTATTTAATTTATTTGAATTTTTTTCAGGATCCTTCGGGTAAGTTCAAATTTTTATTTTTTTGTTTGATTTGTGATTTTGTAACATTTTCAGTAAACACATTTAATTTTTGATTCGTAATTTTTGATGCAGACTACAATGTAGGTATTTAATTTGTTTCATCATTTTCATTTTCTATCAATTTGTTTTAATTCTTTGTCCCAACGTTTTAATTTTCTTGATTGTTTTTTTTACAGGTACAATGTAAGTAATTAATTTTTTATTTAATTTTTTGTCTTGATTTTTATTTTTTTTATTTTCAATATACGTCCATTCATTCAATTTCAGCTTACAGTAAATGTCACTGCATTCTTGAAAAGCTGTGTTGATATTAATATATGTGACATTTATCTATCTCTCTCATATCCTTCTTTGTCCAGCTTCTTTGGGTAAATCTTATCATGGATACTCTTGGAGCTCTTGCACGGGCCACATAACATCCTAGTGAACACCCATGCGAAGAAAACCATAAGGATAACTCCGATAAAGGAGTTTAATGGGAAAGGTCAATTCATTGAACTTTATCAATTTGACCCTTCAAGACTTGCGTGTCATCAATTTCTTTAACCTCCTTTACATTTATTTTTAGGTTATTTTAATTATAAAATAGATATTTATTAATTATGTACATGCAATTAATAATTTGAATTTTATCTTCGTAATTTTTAGTTAAGTTTATACTTAAATTTTCGTTTTGTAGTGTTATTCTTTAAACTGTTATAAAAAATTAATGTATAAATAAAGTTATAAAATTAGCGTCATTTATTTAATTAATTGCGTACAAGTAAAATATATTGTGCCCTAACTTAATTTAATTTATCATAAAACATATCATTAACTAAATATATAATATTCACTACTTAAAAGAATGATATTTATCAAATAATTTTATTAAGGTATATTTGAATATAATAATTAAATAGATAATCTACTAATACAATAAATCTTTCATGTCTTTTTTTTCTTTACTCCTAAATATCATCGTTAACTAAAATAAAATCTTTATCAATTTGATTATGTGGTTTTTTCTTTACCAATATTCAATATAACGTGCCTTTTAATTAGCTGTGTTAATTTAATTACTTATGAAAATCGGCAATTTGTATAATTACTACAATTGCTGATAGAGAAAGCATATTCAGTATATTTAATTTTTCGCGGATGAGTGTTCAATCTAAAAAATTATATGAACATATTGATTAATTAAGACTGTTATACAAAATAATGTATTTTTTTTTTAGAATTTTATATCCCGCGCAACTGCGCGGACAGTTGTTACTTAGTTTAGTTTAATTCAATTGAGGTTTCAATCCAACAGAAGTCGTCTAACTTTTATGAATAAATAAATTTGTTTGTCAATTTAATAATTACAATGATAAACAAAACATATGCTATGAACAGATAATAATTGGAAAATAAGTAAAATCAATAGACCTTTTTCTCCAAAAACTAAAATATGTTTCCATCTGGTGCATATGAAGATCAGAAAACAAAATCATTACTTACATAACCATAGACTAATACTGATAACAATGATCCACATAAAAGGGCTGCATCTGCATAGCCTAATACATGCATTATAATTAGGCTCTGGGATATGAAGATCAGCATAATATGTTTTAAGCCATCCTTCAATTATTTTAAGCTCCGTCTTTCTTTGCTCGACCAGCCATTTGGGGTCCGTTTTCTTTGCTTTAAGGATATCGAGACAATGTGAGCCTGCACATATAGCATAATCGATTAAGAGAACATCGATCAACAATATTAACGAGCAAGCATATATACCTTTGTCTGTAGTCACAGCAACAACACTTTTGGATACGTCTTTGAGCACCCTATGAACGAATACAATATATAATTAAGAAACACTACCAATGTGTTTATATATGATGATCAATAGAGAGAAACATATGTTATATATATAATATGTTATATATACCCTCCACTGCTCCATGGATCTCTGAGGCCATTGGAGAAAATAATGTTGCTTCCAAATCGCTTTAAAACCAATTTCGCATCATCTCCTCCGTAGTAAGTTGTGATCCAATGGGGTCGAGGCGGGACCCCATACACGCTCTCGCATTCTTCGGAATATTCGTCTAAATCAAAAGGAGCTTCCGGAAACATTGTGTCGTTTTCACTACTACTCCCGATCGGGATCACCAATTCGCTGCAAGTTTGCCATTGCCATCCCATGTTAGTTTCGGACTGGCTACTGTCTTCGTTTGTGTCGTCGTAGCATTTCCTCTTCCCTCTATAAGAGACGACTCCAGCAAAGATTCGTCCGAGAATATCATCATCATCATCATCACTCCTTTCTTCTCCATGATCATCGATTCCTTTGCACACCATCGATACAGGGTAGTACGGTGGCGCATTGTACTGAGCTGCATTTGTGTACATTGAGTCCAACAAGTTCTTTAGCTCATCAGAGCTATTCAAATGCCTGAATTAATTATTAACAAATCAAATCAAATGTACATTAATTATATTTACTAAGTACAAAATTAATAATATATATATGCTACTTACGAGCAAGTCTTGAATTTTCGACTTAGAGTGGAGAGGCCTCCGGGTTTCGATGCTACTTTGTCGATTTCGGCCCACGATTTCCGAATAGCTTCGTAACAACTCCAGCTAACCTCCTGAGTTAAAAGATAAACGGGTTATATAATTAAAACTTAATTATATAAATTATAATAAAATTAGATATATATATACCTTGAAATTCTTGGTTACAATAGAGTAATATCCATTCTGTGGAGTAATGTTGTCAAAATAAAGAATAGGAGCCGACGAGGCTAGAGCACCCAGAGCGATGTGTGGGTACTTTAGTCGAAACCACGAAGCTAACACTGAAAAAATGTTACATGATATCAGTATATATGTTACATGTATACATATTAATTAATGTCGAAAATTAACTTACTTCCTCCGTAAGATCCTCCAACGACGATAATTGGAGAAGTGTGCGCCGAGTGTGTTTTCTTAACGTGTAACAAAATCTCAGCGTAATCAGCTAAAGCTTGAGCGGAGTTAAAATACCCACGAGTCGTGTTATCATCCATTGCTTCCTCCATCGATCCAAAAGGGATGGATTCGCCATAAAACCGATGCTAAGAAACGCATAATTAAGTTGTTACATAAATATATATATATATATGAACCAGTTTGATTAGTTTTTTTTTTTTTTTTTTACCTCGATGTAAACGGAGAGGGACTTTAAATGAGGAGCGTTTTCGTTGAGAAAGCCGATAAATTCCAAGTCGCCATCCAACGGCGCCTCAGCCCCGAGATATGCAAAGATCGGAGAAGTAGAGTTTGGGCCATCCCAATACTTAGAATTAACAACGTACCTTTGTTTGAAAGTAACATAACTATGAGGTGCGTAGTTGAAGTGATCGAGTGTTTGTGTGTAGTGATAGGTCTTGAAATCCTCCTTAGAATCAATGGATGCGAACCTATTATTATTATGATCATCAGCTGGGAATGGAGACAGCCTAGGATTGATTCTTATTGAAGTATATTGAAGTATATATATTGGTTGGTATGCAGTCCACTCAAGTATACATGCATGGAGTGCATACGATCCCTTCCATAATCCATATTGGAATAGGATTCTTTTATATATTTGTTTCCTTATATTTTTTGGTTTCCTAATTGACTTGTAATTAGGGTTAAGGTTTGAGTATGATCTATAAATACTCGAGTAGAGCCACGGATCATAATCAAGAAATACACATCAATTTTATATATATTTTCTTTGTTCTTTTCACGACATCAATTTTATATATATTTTCTTTGTTCTTTTCACGGGAGGAATATCTCCTCCTCGTTATCAAAATCAACATGGTATCAGAGCAAATTATTCTTAAGCTTCCGCAATCAAAAAAAAAAGAAAAAAAAAGAAGGTTTGAACCGTGAAAGTGAGAGAGAGAGAGATCCTTCTAAGTAGTCCGTGAAGTTCGAGCCCCTCGTCCTCAACCTCCATCTCTTCCAACGAGTTCTTGCCGCCCTTGACGTCACATCTTCATCGCTACTGTCCACATCATCATCATCTTTCTTTGGCCTGACAATCTTTTTCAGTACAGGTTTCTCTTCCTTAGCCTACAAGTGCACGGATCCTACAAGTCGTATCCGTTCACTATTTTCGTCATATTTATACATCTCATACGAAAGTATGATTTTCACAACTACCGGATCGAAATTGCGACGATCAAGTGGCGCGCGGCGATCTCGGATGTTGTTTGATTTAGTTCGGGACGAAAAACGCGACGACCAAAACCGATAGTTACTACGGAGGCGCGCGACGATCGAATTGCGACGACCAAGTGGCGCGCGGCGATCGAATTTGCGACGACCAAAACCGATAGATACTACGGAGGAGGCGCGCGAAGATCTCGAAGATTATTTTTATTGGTTATTTTGTTTCGAGTTGGGTCGAGTCGATCGAAACCCGAATTACGAAAAACCTATTATTCCATGGTCGGATTTGTCGGCAATCCTACGGCAACGTCGAATGTTGGCGTGCTGGTGGTTAAAGGCGACAGACGACAGTGGTGTTATTTTCGATGGGGCCGACAATGTTCGATCAACGACGTGAGGCCACATCATATTGGTCCGGGCTGTCCGGATCTTCTTATTGAAGCTTGGTCGGTAGACGATTGAGCTATGAGTTATTATATATGTGTGTAAAATAAAGATAGTAGAGGAGGAGAGTAATCAAAGAGATTTGCTTGTCAAAATTTGAGATGGAGAGTAGCGTGGAGGTCTGCGTTTTGGTCTGCATCCGACCGTTTGCCTCTCGCTCGACAATTTCATGAAGATGTTTCTAGAGTCGTTTGTGGCCTTGGGAGATGATATATTATAATTATTCACGGAGTGTTGCTCGCAAGAAGTATCAGCCGATCGAATTTTCTACCAAGTCATACTCCAGCTTTTGTGCTTATTATGGTGGTGGTCGGCAAGTTTGCTCTTGTCGTTTTGGACCGAAACAAAAATTAGTTGGGGGACTGGGGCTGTGGGCTGTTCTCAAAACTCGCTGCGTGCGTCGACGCGCGGTCGAGATGGATATGTTTTTTTTAAGAAATACTACAGAGTACTAGTACTTCCCAGGTGGCTTGTGCTGTAGACGGTCATCCCTGTGAGCATGCATACGGGCTTTCCGTTACGCGCATGTATGGGGACGACCGCAGTCAGACTCAAGTTTGGGACAAAAAGACGAGGTTTGTTTTCTGAATACACGAGGTTTCCGGAGGACGTAGTCATCGACGACGACGAGAGGAAGGGTTCTGTACCCCATATAAGGGTTGGCTTTCTTCCGTCGTTGAAGTGGTTCCATATGTGGGGTCTCAAGACTTTCAACTTTGCTGTGTATAAATCTCTCACAGATAATCAAATTCAAATCATTTGGGCTTGCGTGTGGGCCGGGTTGCAGCAGGCATACGGAATGGAGAGACGATTGAAGCTTGTTTACAAGTTGGTGTTGGCACATGCCGTTATGATAGTCAGAAACGAAAGATAAATCAAGGAGTATTCTAACAAGACAAAGTTTGGTTTGGTTTAGTTTTTATTTCGTTTTACTATCGTCTTCATCGTTCTATTGGCAAGCTGGTTTTACTATCGTCTTCATCATTCTCTTGGCAAGCTGGAATACGAAGTTCGTATTCTCATCTTGAGGGAGGGTATTGAAGTATATTGAAGTATATATATTGGTTGGTATGCAGTCCACTCAAGAAGCCCATCCAAGAAGCCCAGAGTACATGCATGGAGTGCATACGATCCCTTCCATAATCCATATTGGAATAAGATTCTTTTATATATTTGTTTCCTTATATTTTTTGGTTTCCTAATTGACTTGTAATTAGGGTTAAGGTTTGAGTATGATCTATAAATACTCGAGTAGAGCCACGGATCATAATCAAGAAATACACATCAATTTTATATATATTTTCTTTGTTCTTTTCACGACATCAATTTTATATATATTTTCTTTGTTCTTTTCACGGGAGGAATATCTCCTCCTCGTTATCAAAATCAACAATTCTGTGTTGAAATGTTGTGGAAACAGTTGTTTGAAGGAAAAACAATTGATGAAGAAGAAGAAGAAGAACTATATATTGCCATTGGTAATTGGTATGGTACGTACTAGGAATTATATGAATTATATAATTGATGATAAAAATTACAGTACTAGCTAATATGAGAATAAAGATAAAACAAACTATATATATAATGTGAACTAAGAAAAAAACTGAGTACGAATTAAATGAAGAAAATGAGTAACGGGTTAATATAGAAGTTGAACGAGTAAAGAGATAGTAACTATAATAATAATAGAACGAGATACACTTCAATTATTTCAACATATGAAAAAAAAATCTCATTTTGTATACAACGTACAGTTATTATCATGTTCAATTGAAGCGCCTAATTTTTTAATTGTTTTTATATTCCTCCTAGATCATCTCAATGGTCGGTGCAATTCTTAATTGTCAGATGTTCTAGCTCGTGTCTCGTTGCATAATTCCGTAATAAGTAATAAGTTTCAGATCACTGTATAAATATATAAGGTACATAATATTGATGATTTTGTTTGTAGCCTTAAATTAGAAACTTCTCATATTTGGTGTTCAAAATTTTATTTTTTAATCTTATAATTTTTCTTAAATATATTGACCACACAAATTTTATATTTTAAAAACTTATAAGTTACTATTAAAAATTTATTAATAATTTGGACGTCAAGTAACTTGAACTTGCCGCTTACCGCTGCTAGTATCCTCGCGTGACTCGACTCTAAACTTATATTAATAATTTATTAATACTCTCATCTTGTTGAAACTATCACGTTTATTTGCATGACCAAAATTATGAATAAATATTTAATGTGTAGTGGGGTGTAAAAAGTTACTACTACATTGTTTTACAAAAATATTTAATATTTTAAGCATTAATAACAATAAAATTAGGATAAATTGCAATTTTTATTAATATTATAAGTATTTAATGAATTTTATTAAAATTTTGGAGATAAAATGCAATTTTTCTATTTTTTTAGATTAAATATTTTTACCCTAAACAACACAGTTTTACCTTTCGAAATAAACCTCTCTCCGTTCGCTTTCCTCTGCATATCATCGGAGAATCAATTTTATTTAATTTCGCTGGCAAATTCTAGAGCTTTTTTCTTTCTCGCCGGGAAAAAAATGAGTCTACTCATCGCCTTCGATCAATTTCAGTTCCGTGACGCGGAAATTCGACGTCGATAAACGGATCTCCCTCCGCAATTACTACCGATAATCTCCTCAAACAGGTCCGCACTCGAAAGCGTTCACTCATCTGTTGTTTGATTGATCGAACGGATTTAAATCGAAAACACTTCAATCGATTTTGTTGATTATTCGTTTTATTTTTAATCTGCGAGTACTTTAAATTCTATTTGGGCGTATTTCGAATTATGTTTAATGTAATGATATACTGCTAAGATACTCAAGGTAATCGCTTGAGATTGCCGATGCATCTTGATTCATAGTTTGATTAATTTCTGAATTCATAACCAGTTACTGATGCTCTGAGACTGTGTACTGAATTTGAACAGTTTGGTGTCTGAAACTATACCATTCCATAGAGATTACCAGACTTTGTATCCAAAGAAAGGTTTTTTTATAGGAAGGTATGATATTGTTGTTCCGGTGATTTCACATCACGATCCCATGGTTCATATGATGAAAGACCATGTAATTTTGCTTCATTGTCATGCCACTGCAGAAATTGCTTGCCGTACTAGATGAGC
Organism: Euphrasia arctica; assembly: GCA_014843705.1. Classification (NCBI taxonomy): domain Eukaryota; kingdom Viridiplantae; phylum Streptophyta; class Magnoliopsida; order Lamiales; family Orobanchaceae; genus Euphrasia; species Euphrasia arctica. The sequence continues at coordinate 23,398 of JACOMQ010000024.1, forward strand.
TAGAGACCTTGAAACCAAAAGTGCGTCGTCAGATGGATCGAATGGAAGAAGTCAACACCTCAACTCAAACTCGTTAGTTTGATGGCCCAAAACGATTTTCCTATGCGTCGTCTTTGAATAACAAACCTTGCTTCACCAGCAGTAACCAACAGGTATTGACTAAGATGACCATTTGCTTATGTGATGGGTTTAGTATAGTACTACTAACAAGGATAGACATAAACAAGATCTTCATATGTTCTGTTTTTGGTAAAGTCTTTGGGTAGAAGTTGAGATTTTTTGTAAATTGATCCGAACTTCTAAGTCTCGGGCGACTAAAATATGTTATCCATCTGGTGCATATGAAGATCAGAAAACAAAATCATTATTTACATAACCATAGACTAATACTGAGATAGTAATGATCCACATAAAAGGGCTGCAGCATCTGCATAGCCTAATACATGCATTATAACTAGGCTCTGGGAAATGAAGATCATCATCATATGTTTTAAGCCAGCCTTCAATTATTTTAAGCTCTGTCTATCTTTGCTCGACCAGCCATTTGGGGCCCGTTTTGTGTGCAGCTTTAAGGATATCGAGGCAATGTGAGCCTGCATAATCGATCGAGAACGAGCAAGCATACCTTTGTCTGTAGTCACAGCAACGACACTTTTGAATACGTCTTTGAGCACCCTATAAACGAATTGAATACAAGAATTAGCTAGGAAACATATAGAATTACCCAAACAAATGTGCGTAATGTATATATATATATATATATAAATCATCAAGAGATCATAAACATATGTTATGGAGTAGTATATATATATATACCCTCCACTGTTGTATGGATCTCTGAGGCCATTTGAGAAAATAATGTTGCTTCCGAATCGCTTTAGAACCAATTTCGCACACACTCTAGCAGTATTCCGAATATTTCGTCCAAATCAAAAGGCGCTTCCGGAAACAACGTGTCGTTTTCACTATTCACGATCGGGATCAACAGTTCCCTTTGTAATGATACGTCCGAGAATATCATCCGCAGCGGCACTCCTAATTTCTCCATGATCGATTCCTTAATTTTGACAAGCTTTCTTATAATATCTGGTTATATATATAATTGTGCCATTGCAATTGGTAGGGATATGTTTGATCAATGAAATTTCTTATAATACCTGGTTATATAATTGATGAGAAAAAGTATCGTGAGTATAAAGATATATAAAACACACAATATAATGTGAAAGTACGAAAAAAATACACCATTTTACAATATTATTAGAGTCTGATTTGAACAAAGTCCTCATGACCATTCTAATTCTAAACTCTTTTCCAAAAGATCTAAAATGACCATTCTTTTCTTTTCTTTTCCCAATGTAAAATGTGAATGTTACCAAATTGTATCATGACCTAAACAAACGATGATAGAAATTAATTAATACGAACTGAAAAAAATAATTCTCTCATTTTGTAATTAAATACTCATACATCTTTCATTCTCGAATACACTCGAAACATGTGTCCTTGACAGTTGTGAGAAAATGATCGATGTCATTTTATTTTTTTTAAGTTTATGATTTGAAAAAGTGATGTCAAATTCATAGTCAAGATTCTACAAAAGTTGTCAACTTTTCTGGTGCTACATAAGATAAATTATGAACGTGCTTGGATTTACAAATGGAGGGTGGTCATTACGTATCTAATTAAGGAATTTGCGGAAGAAATCTAGCGATTTGTCGAGTTATTTAGCACACATATGTCAAATGAAAATACGATACTAAATTAAAATTTTATTTGAATTGTGTTTTTCAAATATTAAGTCTATTTAGACTAAAATCCACCCATGATTTGATTGATAAAAGCTTGAGGTTTGAGCTCGATCGAGCACATTAATTTGGAGTATAAATTCATTTATGCGCCTAAAATTAATATTTTTGTATGGGTGTTTTGAAAAATATGTATTATTTAAATATTATTTATCTATATATTATTCTCCCAAAATATATCACAGAGAATTATGTTGTCTATCACGTATGTTAAACATTGACCAAATAGTAGTGTTCGCGGCTTGGTTCTACAAGAAACAATACAATGTATCTTGAACATGTAGAATAAATAACTCTAGCCATAAATATATAATTCTACTCTCTTCCAGAAAATTTTGTCAAATTCTTTTATAATTTACAAAATAAATTAATGGGATCGAGTAATTGTGTGTGATTGATGAAGTATTATTTTTTCTCCTGAATAAATATGTATTGATTCTTTATAAATTAAAAAAAAAAGTATATTTCTTAAGAACATAAATAGTGTACATGTATTAATAATATTTATATGAATATATATATTTTTTGAACTTAATTAATTGATCATGCATTTAAAAATTTTCTATAAAGTTTAAAGAAATGTTACTATTTAAATTAAATAAAACTATATAAAACTTAGACCCAAAACAAGTCTCTCAATTTTAATTGATAATCATTATTCAATTTGATATTATTAGTTCAAGGAAAAAAGATGGCAAACTTTTCATTAACCTCTTTTCCTTAAATCATAAGGAAAAGACCAAATATGAAATACAGTATATATAAAAACAAATCAAGATAAAAGTAGGAGAGAGAATAAAAGCAATTTAACTTTCATAATTCCATTTCTTTACTAAATAAGAGTATTGTTTATTTAAATTTAAAAATAAGATATTTAAAATTAAAAATAAAACAACTTATGAGTATAGTTTAAAAATAAATTAAAAGTAGGATTAAATTTCTCTCAAATTAGTTATAGCCTTTAGATTGCAAATATAAAATAAAAATGCTAGGTTGGAGATGTGATTTCATTTGACTGCTTTTTCCATGCAGGAAAATGTGAGTGGAAAATATAATTTTTTTAACTTTTTCTTTATTGAATTTTGAACATCTATGTTTTGTGACGTTATTATTTGACAATTGACATCATCAAATCCATTATTAGAGTAAAAGCATATATTATTTCTTTTAAATTTAAATACTTAACAGTCAAACATTAGTACTTTAATTTCTCTTCCCATTATGAAATTATACACATTTTTTTCAAAATAATCAAGTAAATGTTCATAATTTTTTGAAACAAAAAAAAGTACTACTACTATATACTTTTTCTATATTAAGATATTTGACATACTTTTTTTTAGAGTGTTTTACAATAGTTGACACACCAAAAAAAATTATTCTAATTTTTTCATTTAAAAATATAATTTTATTTTACATTATTCACCTAAATTTTAATTTTTATTCACAATTACTTTATTTTTTATTTTAAAATATATTTTTACATTTTACTTTTTTTATTAAAATAGTAAAAAATTAACATTTTTTATAAACTTTGTATGTAGAGTAAAACAAAAGATTATAATCCAAACCAAACTAACCCTAACCACAAGTATCCAACACTCTCTCCACACGCGGTCTATTAAATGCATCTCCACTCTTTTACTCAAATAAATAGAGTACTGATAATGGTAACTTTTCTTTTCGTGGTAACTTTTCTTTTCCACAGCGTAGTAAAAATTAAATTCCACAATAAATAAACAAGTCATAATGAAAACAACATTAAACACTTTTATCCAAATCCCATATCATCCCACGTAGAAGGTGCTGCCTTCCTGCCTCCCCTGTGAATCTGACTCATTTTTCAGTTTCTTTTTTTTTTTAACCTTAAATATTTTCACACAGTAACAGTAATTAAATTATTTATTAATGTGCAAAAACACTATTCACCTCCCCATATACACACACACACACGCACACAAATATATATATATACATATACTAATTGCATTATCCCACCCCACCCCCACTTGTCTTACTTTTAATAATATTATCTCACATTGAGAGAAACAAAATAGAATTATAAAAAAAATACTCTGCTACAAAAACTCTGCCATATTTTTTTCCCAGGTTCGGCTTCACTTTTTTCCCCTCTCTCTCTACTTTATTTATGGAGGGTCAATAGCTTTGCGAGAGAGGAAAAGTGTTGGGAACAAAAACTGAGGTAAAAATAAAAATCTAATCTTTTTTTTTGTGGGTTTTTACAGTTGATTCTTGATTGAAGTTTGATTGTTATATGGTTCTATGTATGTTTTTTTCTTTGTATATTTTTTTGGGGTTTGAGTTTTTGGTTGTAAAGATTTGGTCTTGTGGGAAAAAAATCATGTCTTTTGTTTCATTTTCTTGGAGAATCAAAAATGAAAAAAAGAGGGGGTTTTGTGTTTGACTTGAAATCTGATGAAGAGAAGGTAGATCCAAGAAATAGGGGTTGATTTATAAATATTTATTGCAGAGAATTAAATGTTATTGCACTTGAGTATTAGATGCATTAATTGGATTCTCATTTTTCCTAGGTTATGTAGTTTTCTGGGAATTTTGTTTAACCATCTCATTGATGATTGATCTATTCAGATCTGGGCTTGTTTTGACCACAAATATTCAAGAACTTAAAGGTAACCTTTTTTAGGTTTCTGAAGGAAAAAAGATAATATTGTAATCCAATTGCCCCTTTTGAAATCTGAAATAGATCTATTATTAGCTATATTAATTACACTCCTGTAATCTAAGCATCCCTTTCCGTTTTTCGCAGTTCCGATTAATTCGAGCTATGATGATGTTCGACGACATGGGTTTCGGCACCGACTTCGATTTCTTCTCCTCCCTCCCGTTCAAAGAGCCCGAAACGTGCCCCAAGCCTTCCCCCGAGCCCAAGCCCGAGCCCGAACGCGAACCCGACGACGACTACTCCGACGACGAAGACATCGACATCTACGAGCTCGAGAAGCGCATGTGGAGGGACAAGATGACCCACAAGCGGCTCAAGGAAGCCAGCAAGGGGAAAGACAGCCCCGATTCCTTCAAGCAACGACACTCCTCCCAAGAGCAGGCCCGTAGGAAAAAAATGTCTCGGGCCCAAGATGGCATCCTCAAGTACATGCTGAAGATGATGGAGGTCTGCAAGGCCCAAGGGTTCGTCTACGGGATCATCCCAGAGAAGGGCAAGCCCGTCTCCGGCGCCTCCGACAACCTCCGCGAGTGGTGGAAGGAGAAGGTCCGGTTCGATCGGAACGGGCCCGCCGCGATCGCCAAGCATCGGGCCGAGAACGGGCTCGGCCCGAGAGACGACGAGGGTTTGGGCCCGATAGGCCCGACACCGCACACCCTCCAGGAGCTACAGGACACGACGCTGGGCTCGCTCCTGTCGGCCCTCATGCAGCACTGCAGCCCGCCTCAGAGGAGGTATCCGCTCGAGAAGGGGCTGCCGCCCCCGTGGTGGCCCACGGGGGCGGAGGAGTGGTGGGCCCAGCTGGGGAGCCCACAAGGCCCGCCTCCTTACAAGAAGCCGCACGATTTAAAAAAGGCGTGGAAAGTTGGGGTCTTGACTGCTGTGATCAAGCACATGTCGCCGGACATCGAGAAGATCAGGAAGCTCGTGAGGCAGTCGAAGTGCTTGCAGGACAAGATGACGGCGAAGGAGAGCGCCACCTGGCTGGCTATTATTGGCCGGGAGGAGGCGGCGGCTCGAGAGCTCTACCCCGACCTCTGCCCGGCTCTTCTGGGGTCGACTTTCGGGAGCGATGCTTACGGGGCGGACGATTGCGGAGAGTACGACGTCGAAGGGGCTAATGTAGTCGATTGCAGCAGCTTCGACGTGCAGGAAAAAAAGCCCGATCCCTCGACTTTGTTTAACTTGGATTTGTCCAGGAAGAGAAAATCGAGCAACGAGGCGAACGTTATAGTCGTTGACCAGCAGCAGGTGTACACGTGCGAGCATCCTCGATGCCCGCACAGCGAAATTCGACACGGGTTTCAGGAGAGGGCTTCTCGGGACAACCATCAGCTCGCCTGCCCTTGCGGGCCCAGTTTCGACAACAAAGTAGTCACGAGGCCCGTGGTGGGCCCGCCCTTCGACCTGTCTGAAATCGGTGTTCCAGAAGACGGGCAGAGGACAATAAACGAGCTCATGTCTATGTACGACGAGATGCCTCTGAATAAAGGCTGCATCTTTGAAGAAGGAAACAACAACAACAACATGTCGTTGTTTCGACAGGTGGATATGTTCGATCAATGCAAGGCTATAATAAATTCACCGTTCGACCCAAGCCCTAATCTCAACCCCGGAGATAATATGGAGATGATGTTCGGATTGCCGTTCAATATGCCCGACTACTCGGACGGGTTTTCGGGGCCAAGGCAAGACCTGCCAATTTGGTACTGATTTTACAGTTTTAAAAAGCATGTAGATTAATTAGTAAGGAGGTTGGCTTGTAATAATCAAGTGAGGAGTCCTATATACTCTAAAATGTGTGTGTTAGGATGAAATAAGAGTTCCTGCTATAATTATTTTACTCCATATATCTATAGGTGATCATGTTTTATGAATAAGCAATTTATTTTTATGTGGTGATTTTGTTTGCATTCTGGATTTGATTTGATTACAAAAGCAAAGGTACTTTCTTGTTAGTTTCTGAGTTTGGTATTTGGTAGCTATGTGTCACATCAATGAGTTGGGGTTGTAACAAATAATTGTTGGATTTGGATAAGCAATGAACCTGAGGATTGAGGACAGCCTTATCCAAATTAATGTACAGTACTACATTTGTTTTCATTTTTTTTTTCACTTGGGGTACATTGAGGTTTTTACCATGCTTCAATTCAGTTTTCACCTCAAAATTTTTGGTTTTTAAATTGCGTACGGAGTATATATTGTGGTATGGATCATAAATTGATAATTTGTTTGGTTTTTTAGAGGATATTTTGCTATATGGAGTATACAATACTGTAACTTGTAAAGATTCCATAAATGTTCTTGTGTTATGGACAATTTGGTATATAGTTTGGATAAAAAATACAAGCAATTTTTTGTCTTGATCTCTTGTAATTTTATGAAATACTATAGTAGTAACAAATTTTATTTTTAATTCAATTTTCATGTCAATGATAGTTGATTTCCTAATTTGATTATTAATGGCCAGATATTTATATGTATGGGCTCGGATGGGCTTTGACCTTTGAACATTTAGTTGCAATGGTTCGGTTCTACGGACCAATCCATTTCATTAAATTATTAAAATTGGAGTAATATTTACTAGTATTTTACACGTATAGTAAAACTCTAATAAAAAAAAATATTTTACCCAAAATTTCACATAAAATTTTTTAAATTTACAATTTTTTGGTAAAAAATTACCAAAATAAATAAATAAATCATAAATGAATAAAAGACATTTTCCAAACCAATATGAACAATTTACTTTTTATTTTAGTATATTAAATTGTTTCAAATTAATGTTATTATTAATTTAATTATAACTATTAAAACTAAATAATATTCCATAATAATAATAATAGTAATATACTACTTTAAAATTTAAAGTAAATTTACAATGTGGCCGAAATTAAGGATTCAAATGTTTTAGCGTATCAAATCTTTGGACATGGAGATTCTTCAATTCTATTTTTAAACCAAACAAAAACAAAATATTCATTGAATCATTAGTCGTGTTCTTAGGAGCCCGTGACTATTAATTAATTTAAAGAATATCCTTAATTATTTTTGTAGGTGTTTTATATTGAAAAATGGGGTTTGAATTTTGTGTGTTTTATACTCGATGGTGAGTCTGATATTTAAGTCGATGTTCGTGTTAATATTGGTGTATTTTATTTGTTAATGTGATTCATTCTTAAAAAAAAAAAATCAAAGACAAAAATGAATGATAATGGTATTGTAGATGCTAATCCATTGGCATTACTCAAAATTGATATATATATCACATTTGTAGTAGTATTTGATATAAAAGGGTTCATATGTACTATCATTGTTGCAATAAAATTTGAAAGTATTTGCTTCCAATTACCCAACACAAATCTTTGTTGTCAACTCGTGAGGATTAAGTCGTGCTCTAAAGTTTGAATTATATTAAAATATAAATATAAATAAAATTAAACAGCTGTTTCACAAATAATTAGATGCACATTTTTTTAAATGAAAATTCATGCCTCAATTTGTGGACTTTCCTATTTATTACAAATCTACAATCAAATGATTTTCAATCTCACATCAATATTGCATAATCACAAAATCCATGATTTCTTAATTTCCCTCGATAATGAAAATTGAAAATATATGTAACACGAACATGAAATGCGAAATTAATTTAAATTTAAAAAATAATTTCTTAATTAGGTAAAAATTACAGCTGTAATTACGTGGCTAAAATACTTCGCGTGTCTTCTCTTTCACTTTTCAGTTCAAATATATAAATTTATATATTTATACACACTCTCACTCACACACCATTTACACATACTCTGTTCACGATGGCCGATCCACAAATTCACCCCGCCGCCGCCACTCCGCCGCCGCCGGCAACACACTCCGACCGGTACCCAAAGCCGCCGAATCCGGCGCCTTCGAAGCCGGTCCTCGCGCCGGAGACCTACGTCGTCCAGCTCCCCCGGGAGCAGATCCTCCGGCACCCGCCGCCGGAGAACGCCGCGAGGATCGAGGAGCTCTCCCGCCGACGAAACCGCCGGAGCTGCTGCTGCTGGTGCTTCTGCTTCGCCCTGTGGCTCCTCCTGATCCTCGCCGTCGCCGCCGCGGTATCCGCCGCCGCGCTGTACCTGGCCTTCGATCTCCGGCAGCCCAAGACGGCGGTGACGGGCGTCTCGGTCGGGGGGATGAACGTGACGTCATCCGAGCCGATCTCGCCGGTGTTCAACGTCAGCGTCCGAGCCAGTAACCCCAGCAGCAAGGTCGGCGTCCAGTACATGGAGGGCGGCGCGGCTGAGGTCCTGTACGACCGCGTCGAGCTGGGCAGCGGCGTCCCGCCGGCTGTTTACCAGCCGAGGGAGAACGTGACGGTGTTAAGGGCTTCGCTGACGGGATCCGACGTCGTTTTGGGGGGCGGCGTTATGACGGCGTTGAGAAATGCCGTGAAGAGACGGAGGGTGCCGTTATCTGTGTTCGTTGACTTGCCGGTCAAGTTTAAGGTGGGGTCCGCTAAGACGTGGGAAATGACTATTAAGGTCCGATGCTACGTCGTATTGGACGAATTGACCGAGAGAGCGCAGATTCTGTCCAAGGAATGTTATCATAGCATGGGATTGTGGTAGAGAATTACTTTTTCCTTTTTTTGTTAGGATTCAATTCAATTATTTTATTTTAATTGTTTTATATTACACAATTTATATACACATTCTTTCTAAATAATACTCTCTCTTTCCCTTAAAAGAGTGCACACTTTCCTTTTTGGTTCATCCTTTAAGACAATGCACATTCCAGAAATGGAATTACTTTTCACAACTTTATCCTCCCAATACACATTTATTTATTCTTATACCACTATTTTTTCAACTAACTACCTTATTACTTACACATCAATATCTATTATACCCCTACTTTATATTATTAAACTAATAAAAAATCACTTTTTCTTAATTTACATGACATTTTCTCTATGCACTATATTAAGGGATTATACTAAGGGATGAAGGGAGTATATGATATTGTGATTAATATATAATGATGATTAATGTAGAAAATATATATGAAAATTTTGAAACTCTTTCCTTATATTTATTCTTCAAATAAATAAATAAAACTACTATAAAATCCAAAAGTACTTGGGTACAACAATAGGTCATCTCTACACAACATTTTCTTAGTAAAAAAATCAGAAAAAATCACTTTAACAAACTAAGTACAGTGTTAGAAAACATCACCAATCTCCACACATCATAGAGGGATAATTTTTCTATGCAAATGCCCACCGGAAGAGCCCGAATCTCCCTCATGATCATGATGGTGGAAAATAAGGGTCAAGACTCCAACTACACATAAGACCGACCCCACAAGAAGCTTGTCATAACGTTCGACCCAGTGGAACTTGAGTTGACTCGCACCATAGAACGAGAGGGCCACCAGGGATGTCATTACAGCGATTGTGCTGCAATGTGAGCAATTGTTCGTTTATGTTCAGTGATTATTCAAAGTATACTTCTAACATACATAGCAGGGAGACTTCATTTACACAAATGCAGAGCTTTATCTCTCTCAAACACAATATTCATATGCCATTCTCGATTATTCCATAGGTACGAACAATCCAGTTTATCTATAGAAATTTTTTCATCACAGTAAAGAAAGAAAGATCATTCTCTAGAGGTTCCAAGATCAAGAAAAAATAATTTCTTACGAAAAAAAATTATTTAAAAAAAAGTAAGGACTCAGGTTTGCAAAAATGATTCCTATATATGGCTGTTACAACTTACAACACTCACAAGTCACAACTCACATACGACGCAATAATCACGTGGTTATCAACGAAAAGTTGAATAGTAATAAAAATCAAAATATACAAGCAACATGATAATGATTACCTGATTAACAAGACTATGATAGCAAGCACCATCATGGAAGACGAGTTTCCAACAGCAAGAAATACCGGAAGAGTAGTGGCACAGGGAGATAAGGCGGGGACAAGGACAAGACCAGCAACAGCCATTTTCTCCATGGGCTGGTTGTGTGAATGTGTATGGCCACCCTTTCCTTTGAGGAACAAGATTATATAACTGCCCCCAAGAATGACGAGCAACAAAGACGCAAGTTTATGCACAGTCTCCTCTCCTGCTATAGTGTTTGAGATGGTGATTGCGGTTATTCCAAGCACTGAAGTCGACAGAACATGTAATACTGCTCCGAATGCAGCTGCATACATGCAGACGACCAATCAGCATTAAGAAAAATCACATGAAGGTAATAATATCAAATTTAACAATATAAAACTAGTATAGAACCGATATTAATATAGGGTTAATTACTTAAGTACCTTGAGGTTTGACCTAATTGCAAAACGCCGACTTAACTTTCTAAATAACAAAAAACACCCCAGGATTTTATTTTGATCGTACTACATTACTCCTTTATAAGCATAAAATATTTCAAAACATTCCTTCAAATTTACAAATTATAAGGTGAATTCTTTGAATTAGATCAAACCTCCTTTGCATCTATTTGTGCATCAGGTTCGAAAACTCAAATAGTTGTACCATTGCCCTTTTCTTTTAGATATCATTGAAACATTTTCTTTTAAATTGCATGCTTAAAAAATGTCCATGATTTTCATTCAGACTAGTTGGCCTCATCAAACCATATCACTTCAACTTGCACAGTTGCACCTTTCCACGGTCTAAATGTTATCTTCCCCCGAAAATTGTTTATACATTGTCCAACATAAGAATCCGATATTCGACATTTTCAACAGTAAGTGCCAACTCTATTAATTGAAATGGAAACAAAGAAAGTACCTAAAAAAATGATCCAGGTGAATTCAATATCAATCAAACAAACTCTCCTACCTACGAGACAAACTGAAATCACTTAAAATTTCGATCTTGGATCTAACAAACTAATCGAAACACAGCACAAATTTCAGCTCCCTGGCTATCAAGATCACATACTTGATCCGATAAAATAAAATAAAATCAAAATCACTAAAAAGAAATTATGCGGAGAGAAACACTTACTAACGAGGAGGGTACGAGAAAGCGTCCATTTCTGAGCACGGCCGACAATGGAAAACGGCAGCCAGTGTGTCGGGATGAATGAGTGCAGCAAGGAAACGGTGGCTATGCCGCCAATCGTCGATAAATCCTCCGCATCAATGCTGAAATCCCCAACCTCCATAACTCTCCTTTTTTTTTTTACCTTCTTATAAATCAAAATATCAATCAGATTCGCCGGATCCCATCACATCGATGAGGCGTTTATAGAAAGAAAAAAATTTGAGGAAAACAGAATTTCAGGTATAGAAACAGAGGGGTATTTTTTAGGATTGGAAATATAAAATAAATAAATAGAGCAAATGAAAATTTTGGTGAAATCACATTTGATTGAATCCTGAATCAACGTGTTTAGACATTAATGCCCTTATATTTTTTATTCATAAACAATAAATTTTGTAAATAAAATGCAATAAAAATATTACTTTGTATATATTAAATTTATATGAAAGTTAATGTAACAAGGAGAGGGTATCAACTATTATATAATGAAATTACAATAAACCAATTTGCTCGTATACCATTAATGGATTGGAAAAAAATGTGTTAAAGAGTTGTTGCTTAAAATAAAGTGAATGAATAATATATATTTTTTAGCATATGTAATTAAAATTTGTGAAATAAAGATGCACATTCTTTTCCACTTATATCTTCAAAATTTTATTTTTTTTCCACTATAAAAATCAATTAATTATATTTATTTTTCACATTCAAATAACATCAATTTTTACTGCAATTTCTAATTATATTAAAAATTATTTTTATTTTTATTTTTAAAATACAATTCTATTTTTAATTAATCTATGAAAATAATAAAAATAAATAATTTGTATTACTAGTAAATTAGAAAGAAAAAAAAAACATCCTACAATACTCCGTATTTTGGTAAGAATATTAGGGAAGGCTATTTATGTCATTATTCACCTACAATGTTCCACAATTCTCCCTCCTTTCAAAACCCTCCAAATATCTTGCTGGCACCCGCACCCACGCTAAATCACTCTCTTTCTATTTCCCGTCGCAGAGCCAATTTAGGGTTTCGCCTCCAATCTCACCGTCGTCGATGGCCGATGTTCTAACCGCCGACGAAGAAATTCCCGACCGTAACCTAGATACAGACACCAGCATCGAAAAGCCCCTCGAAGCCCCCCCTGCAGAAGCTGCCCCCGACGATGCTTCTCCGCCACCTCATCCGCCTCAGCCGCAGCGCCGAGGTATTCGAGATCGCGAACGGGATTCCAGAGAGAGGCGTGATGTCCGGGATACTGACCGGCCGCCGCGACGTGAGTACAATGACCGCAATCGATCGCCCCCTCCGCCTCCGCCGCGTGAGAGGGATTATCCTAAGCGGGGCAGGATGAGCAACAGCCCTCCGCCTCCATATAGAGAACGGCGTGGAGGAGGTCCGCATTCTCCGCCTCCGAGGAGATCGCCACCGTTTCATCCATATAAGCGGAGAAGGGATGACGGTTATGATGGAAGGAGAGGAAGTCCAAGAGGAGGATACGGGCATGGGGACCGAAGGTGAGCTTCGGGTTCGGTTTCGTTCCCATACATTAGCTATTATCCGAGCTTGCAGTGGATTAGAAATATGATGTTTGCTACTTGAGGTTAAATAATTGGTCTTTGATGAAGTTATCTATCTAGATTTCAGATTTATCATGTTTTATTATGCAATTGTATATGTCATACAGATCTGTGCTATAATTATCTTGGTTGTACAAATATACAGACCCCCAAAATGTCTCAAGTTGCTAGAGGTTAGAGAACCTTGAAAAAATAGATCTTTTGGCGCATGCTATTTATTACGCACAATTTCCTGGCCTACTTATTTGCAACTTTGATATTTTGATTATTGGGGACATTCAAAGTTTATATAGCATTTGAATACTTGTACTGTCAATGTCAACATCAGTTGACATTTCTGTTTTAAATCTCCTCACGATCTCAGTTTTGAACTGCTTGGTTAACATTGAGTCATTGTCACATGGAATATGTGTTTTGTACAATATACATTTCAAATTGAAGGTTACCCTTTTTCTGCTCGTTCACGCAAATCCCCATTTCCCATATATTTTATCTGCTAAATGGTAACACTACCCTTTTTTTATTTCATTATTTTTATCTGGTGTTAATTTCTGCATTTGCAACGTAGCCTCTGCGTTGGTGCCTTATAATATTTGGTAACATTAATGTAACTCCCCCTCCATCCTCCTCATCAGATTTGGTTATGACCACCCTGGTGGATATGAGCGTGACAATGGAAGTAGATCTGGTTATCACGATGATAGGCCTCATGGTCGAAATATGGGTCGTGGTGGCTACCAAGGTGGGTCAACTGGTAATTGCACACCTTGATTTTATGTTATTTTCTGTGTAATTAAACATTTAATCATGAATCTTTTGGGAGTTTATATATACATTTTTAATTATTTGGCTAGTTTTCATGGCACTTTGAGTTGATGGCATACTCCATAGTAGTTTAGTTGATTCGTCAACCAATGATGAAAGTTCTGGATTTGAGCCATTTTTGTTGATTTGTCCCCACTCATGAATAGTTTATGCTATTTTTTTCACTATGCAGTATCCTTGATTTAATGTGTAGTATTGTCGTTCTATGTTTTTATTTCAAATTTTCTCTGAAGATTGGGATTCTGGTCGTGGTGGTGGTTTTGCTGATGCCTTCAATTCAGGGGGAATCCAAAGGTATGCACTATTCTATGTTATATATCTGGGTATCATTCTATGTCCGTTAAGCTAGCACCTTCACTTCTTGTTAAATTCCTTCACGAGCCTATGAAATTGGCCTTCGTTGCCCTATTTGTGAAAATTAGTTTGCTTGATGGCCTTCATTGATGAAACTGTTGACTTATTCAAGAGAATTATAGAAATAAATCCCTGGGGATACAGAATGCTATGATGTCAGATGGTCACAACTATGTCACAAGGCGTGTCCATCTATGTCACATAGCAATTCTTCCCTAAGGAGAATGCTTGATTTTGTCTAGTGTATCAGTTGAGACATGTCTATACATCATTAGGGAAGGGCTCCATAAGGCTTTGTCACCATAATATTCAAGTGAGAATTGATGTTAGTTATCACTCTTTGTAGGGAAGGAATGCTGTCTTATAAGCTGTTTATTCAGGAGCTTGAAGATGATATCTTGCCTGCTGAAGCCGAGCGAAGGTTAGATCTGGAATATCTTATAGTTTCAGTTTAATTTTTTCTTGATTGATATTGTTCTGCGTATTGTTTTTGTCTCCATCCTACTGACCAGCTAAGCTTGATCAGGTACCAAGAGTACAGGACAGAATATATTTCAACTCTGAAAAAAACTTACTTTAATGCGCATAAGGATGAAGAATGGTACACACTTCATTTTATTTTCTTGTTTGTCTAAGTTTTATTCTCATTTACTCTTCCTAATTATGAACTTGTTGATATGTTCAGGTTAAAAGATAAGTATCATCCAAAAAACTTGGTTGCTGTTATAGAAAGGTATGTATGTTGTGATCTTTAGGTGGACATTTGCTTGAGCTTTTGCTTCACATTCACTATCAATAGCAAATGTTTAGAAAACACTGTCTATTAAATCATTTACAGTATGGTATTATTTTCATCCATTTAATCCATTTAATGATCTTTGTCCATGGTCTTTGCAGGAGAAATGAACAAGCAAGTAAATTGGCTAAGGATTTTCAGGTTGATCTGCAGAGCGGGACTTTGGATTTGTAAGAGCTTTTCCAAAAAAATTTGGGTCTTCCATTCTTGCTCATTCTAAGGATATGTATGATCATTATAAGTTTATAACTTGACCTAATTCTGTGTGTAATAAACAGAGGTCCTAGTTTTAATCCTTCCTTGTCAAGCAAAGCAGAACAGCTCAACGAGCCTAATTCTGATAATGAAGTTGATGCAGCGGGGAAAAGAAATCGGCCTGGCCATGTTGGTGCAAAAGAGTCTGATGTCTCATCTGCCCCTAAAGCTCACCCAGTATTTTCTGAGTCACGGCGAATTTTGGTCGACATTGAACAAACACTGGCCCTTGTACGGAAACTTGACTTGGAAAAGGGAATTGAGGATAATGTCTTGTGCAGTAGAGCTGATAACGATAGAATGAGCAGAGATAAGTCTCATGGAAGTTCAAGCGGCCCCACTATCATCATCCGTGGTTTAAATACAATAAAGGGTCTTGAGGGTATCGAGCTTTTGGACACCCTTCTCACTTATCTCTGGCGTATTCATGGGATTGATTATTATGGTTTGGTTGAGTCGAATGAAGCCAAAGGTTTTCGGCATGTCAGAGTGGATGGCAAGAGCTCGGAGAATAATGTTCATGGTGATGAGTTTGAAAATAAATTGGATTCCCGGTGGCAAGAGAGACTGAAGGGTTCTGATCCTCTGGAGATTATGACTGGGAAGGAGAAGGTAGATGCCGCTGCTGCCGAAGCTTTGGAACCATTTGTACGCAAAATTAGAGACGAAAAATATGGTTGGAAGTATGGATGTGGAGCAAAAGGATGCACAAAGCTCTTCCATGCATCTGAGTTTGTTCACAAGCATTTGAAGTTGAAACATCCAGAACTTATGACAGACCTGATAACAAAAGTTCGTGAAGAGTTGTATATTCAGAACTACATGAAGTAAGAATAATGGGATTTTAAAGAAATGTATATGACGATGACTATTTGTTTGCGAGATCTATAACTGTTGTGTATTTTGCAGTGACGAAAATGCACCTGGAGGGACTCCTGTGATGCAGCCATCTTTGGTATGCCTGAGTTTTGACTTCATCTCAGATTTTGTTTCGTTTATCTTTTTATGAAATATAAGTGTTTTTTTCCATCTGCAGAAGGATAAGCAACAAAGGCGTAGACCAGGTTTAGATAATAGAATAAAAGATGATAGAGGCGGAAATCGCAGGGAACGTGATAACCGTGCTAATAATGATAGGTCGGAGAATCCTCAGTTGGGTGATTTTTCCAATAATGATGGTAACAATATGGATGAGCAAATGTTCGATTCTTTTGGTGGGCAAAGCATTTCTGTTGCAGCTTTCTCTTCAGATATACCTCCTCCAGTGCTGATGCCTGTGCCTGGTGCTGGGTTAGTTTATTATTTTTTCTCCTTTCACTACTCTGTATATGGGAAATTGTTCTTGTGGCCTTGTTCAGAGTTGGCTTGTAGTAGTAAAGTGTACCGTTTCATAGTGGATTATTGTCTTGCATTTTTTTTGAAAGAAAAACTTCCATTGTATGGAAATAGCTGAGATTTATCAACACTGGAAAAATAGAGCTTTGTGAAAAAGTGAATAAAATTAAAATCTACTTCCAACATTTTTTTTTCTGTTCCTTATTATTCATTTGTTAATTTTTAAGTGCATCATCACTTGTTCCTATACTTTTATATCTTTCTTATGCGTGTAAGACCAACTTCTTTGTAATTAAGGATGCTATAAGATCAAGATCCATGCTATCTTTTTAACAAAGGATATATATTTCCACACAGTAACTCAAAAAGAAACTCCAAGCCATCCATGCTTTTCTCAAGATGTATGTAGTTATATGTATACACATGCAATGACTGATTATATATGTTAATACGTGTGGCAAACTGACAATTACAGTCCTCTGGGTCCTTTTGTACCTGCCCCACCTGAAGTTGCCATGCAAATGTTGCGAGACCAAGGAGGCCCATCTCCGTTTGAAGGAGGCAGAAATGGTAGGTCTGGACCCCATTTAGGTGGACCTTCTCCAATAATTGCGATGCCACCAAATCATCGGCAGGATCCTAGGCGCTTGCGAAGGTCAGTTTATTCTTTTTTAATCCTTTTGAATTTTGGAGCTTATCACGTGAATTTAAAAGACCTATTTATTGTAATAAGATACAGTTATAATAACATAATCTCATTTTCTTGGTTCAACTTATAAAAATATCCACTGCTGTAATAATACCTCTGGTAAACATACATATCTGACTGACCTGCTATCAATTATTCTGCAGCTATAATGATCTGGATGCTCCGGACGATGAAGTCACTGTTATAGACTATAGGAGTTTATAGGAGGGTTCCCATGTGAGCTTTTAGATGGAAAGCTCTCGAGAGAAATCCTCGTGTAATCGCAGCAAAAAGCTTAATATGTGGCCTTGTAAAGGTACATTGTCCCGTCACACCTGCTCAACGTATGGGGATCATTTTGACTCCATATTGCCACCCAACCAGATTTCGTAAATTATTGGTGTAGCATGAGGATTAAAAATCTTATTTTATTTTGTTGGCGAATATGTGGAACGATATGCTTGTTCTGTTCTTTTTTTTTTTTCCTTCTATTATCTCAGATATGCTTGTTCTGTTTTTTTTTCCCTTCTATTATCTCAACGAGGCAAGATAGAAATCTCTTGATTTAATAGTTCTTTGTCATGTTCCTGACTAATGTTATAGAGCCATCCATTGCGGATTTTTTCATTGGGTTCCATTTTTCTTTCTAATATAAAAAGCTTAGAAATAAGTACTGATTTATTGTGGATTTATAATACTTTGTGAGTGGCGTAATTTTGGTTGCTACTTATTAGAAATGTTATTCAAGTTCGAACAAAAACAACCCATGATTTAATTTTCTTTCAAAACACTTAACAATTTATCAAAGAAATTGATATACAGACTTTATACCACATTGATTGTTTTTCTTCCATCAACTGTTTCCTAAGAAACCCTAATACGTAAGGTGTCTCATAGTAGTTCTCCACATTACGAACATGATGTTCTCACTAAACAACAATCCCTCCGTTTTTTTTTTCGTTTTTAACTCGGTGTTCGTCACACGTCATTTCTTTCACAATTGAACGAACTACTTATAAAGTATATATTCGTCACACAGTTGTTTCATCCACAATCGAACAAACAACTTATAAACTGTATATGTTTGTAGTCCAAAACCCTTCAATTACCACCGAGTTCTAATAAAGAAAAGCACAAAACCCCTTTTCTCATATAAACGACTAAACGAGCATACTACAGTAGATGCAAAAACACTATCACAGTATCATGTACTCAGTACTCTCAATATTGCTATTCACAGAACAATCTTTTCTGGTGATCAACTTCATTTCCAAGCAATCACTATGAAACAGAGCAAAAATTTCTTTTCAAAGCATAGAAGGCAATTACTGAATTTTTCGATCCTTACATTTGTTTAATAACAGCTCAATTGCCTTCTGTATTCTAGTTCTCTCCGCAGGCCTCACCACACGAGACGCTTCATGCAAACTCTGAATCCCACGGCCCAAACTCGCAATCGAAGGAGCAGCTGGAAACGACTCCGCAGCACATTCGATTCCATCACCATAGACAAGCAAACCCGTGCAGGTTGCAATACTACACCCAAACGTAGCAAACGGCATCACCCCAATTGGCCTTACCCTCCTTTTTCTCATTATCTGGTAAAATGCAGTTCTCATGGCTGAGAAGCTCGTCTTCTCGACTGATGCTATAACGCTGTGGGCCACCGTACGAATCTTCTCAGCAGACAAAGCTGCCTTTGCAGGACTCATCATCACTTTAGAAGTCGGCCCGAGTCCCTTCCCAAACGTAATTACAAGGGCTTTCTGTGTCTGAGTTACTAATAGTTTTAACGATGCAGGTACATAAAGGGTCGTGATCTTGATAAAAGTCGAAGCAGGGACAACTTTGGAAAGAGAGGAGGCCCCCAAGATCGCAGTTGCACCAGCCCCAACGGCCACCATGGGTTTATCGGCTAATAACCGTTTTTTATTATGATAATCGTGTGCAGAAAACTCATCAGCTCCCAAATTTGTGACGAGTTGGTCAACCATGGCTTTGACATCTGGGGGCAAATCCGTCTTCCAGTGTCTCCTGAGCCCGGATAGTCCACTGGCATCGACCACCGCCACAATCGATTTGTACTTTTCGGTCTGGCTACGAAGTGCCTGAGCAAGAATTGCATGGGACTTTTCCTCCATTGGGAGATTGGAAAATTCGCAATGTGATGGGCCCGAGTTCTTCATAACCCGGCCCGCATTGTTCATAGCGATTCTTAAACCCTCAACGGCAATCTGAAACGCATAGACTTCCGAAAGGACCCGACTATCAACAGCTTCTCCGTTATTGACATCACAAAGCATCTTCTGGGCACAAGCCAATGCAGTCCCCATGGAAGGGATATCAACAAATATGTCGTGCAAGTCAACTAGCAACTGATATATGGATTTCGCAAACTGCGGAACCTCATAAGCAGATTCGGGCCGCATTATTTCACCCGTGGAGACTGTGCTTGTGTTCAAGCGGACTAAATAGGACGAAAGTAATTTCAGCATCTGAGATTGAACGTCATCCGTGAGATAGAGAGCCTTTGAATTTCCCATCCTTCCCAAAACATCACTGCTCGCCTGCAAACTCTCGATTCCAAGACCAGAAACATCACATTCACGGCTCCCATTCGAGCTGCATTTCACCAGAGGGGACTCGAGCATTAAAAACGAAGAGCCGGCTTCCTCGGCTGCCTTCTTGGCTGACGTAAAGTGGCCATTAAAGCTCACCCCAAAAATCTCTTCCAGCACCAAACTCCCGGCCACATCCTCGTACTTTTCCCGATTGATCTTCTGCATAAAACACTTCTTCAAGACCTCCAAAACAGAGGTGGGCACAGTTTTTTCATCAAAACTCGCATCCGTTTTTTCGCCTGTGATAAAATCCTTCAGTATCCCTTCGCTCATCTCCGAGCTATCTAAGGCCCCGACCTGTACAACAACGGCGTCGGGCTTGATCTCTCTGATCAGGCACTCGGCATCCGAGGCCGACCTTTCGGAGAGGTTCTGCACCGAGAGGACGTAAATCACGGCACGTGACTCGGGCTCGCGAATCGCGTAGACGAAGTGCTTGGTGCTCTCGGGAATGGGTAATTTCTTCACAATCGAATCCGATACCTTCAATTCGTCGTGCGCGAACGCGGAGAAAGGCCATAGGTTTTGGAGCACGGGCCACATGGTGAGACTCGGTTTCGAGATTTTGATTTTGCTTTCAATCGATTAAGCTAATCGCCGGCGGCGGAAAAGGGGAAGCCAGATTCAGACGATACGAAAACGCACACATACGTGCGTGTATGTGTTATGACTTATGCAGATATTTACATATACAGATAGAGAGCGAGAAAACGGTTACCTGATGGGGGAAGTGAGGGTTTCAGACGGCAGGCGGTAGGGGGTTTTGGCCGATGAGGGAAAAAAAGAGGAGAAAACTCCGACTAATTATTACTATTATTATTGGTTTATTTACAAAATTTTACCGTATTTAATGAAAATTAATTAACTAACTAATGATAATTCAATTCATAAAATTATTTTGTGATATTTCATTTTTTTCCCTCTATTGAGATGTAAACCACCAGATGTGTCCAACCCGATCGAGTAGAAGGATGTTAATATTTTTTTTAATATACTTTCATAATAACATTTGAGTTGTAGCAAAAATAGATCAATATTCAAATTAATTAATTATATATTTATTATCATACTTATCTCATTTCAAATTCCACAAAAATAATGAATTTCACTCCAAGAAATAAAAGGAGTAATATGTTAGTGTAATGTAAACACAAGAAATAAAATGAGTACACAATAATACTTTTTAAGAGAAATAATATGTTAGTTGTAAACACAAGAAATAAAATGAGTACACAATAATACTTTTTAAGAGAAATAATATGTTAGTTAAGACGTGATGAAATTAATTAATTTAAAATTTATAAATTGGAAAGGATCAATAACTTTGACTTTTCTAAAATGAAAAATAAAATTTAAAAGTGTGTGATAGCTGTTTCACTTAGTTGCCACTAGTAAAATTGTTTTTGTTTTCTATTGTTTTTGTTTTCCCTCCTTTTGGAAGCTTAGTATTATTTGAACTTATTAATAGTAGTTATTACTACTTATATACTATAAATATTAATTATGTTAGTTAAGGCTTGATAAATTAATTGATTATTTAACTATTAAAACTAGCATAGTAATTTTACAATACACACAATTTAGTAATTTTTTACAATACACACAATTTAATTTATAGAACAACAAAAATAAATAAATAAATAAATAAATATTAGTCGATACTAATCTCAAATTTATGCATGTACACGTGACAAGTAAAAAAGAAGAAAGAAGGAAGAGAATGAGAGTAGAATAGTTAAATGCAGTAATTAAAGAATAAATTTACGTTCTACTTATAATATTATTAAAAAAAGTGCTAGCTCTATTCGTTATTTTTTAAATTAGTGACAAGTAAAAAAAAAAAGAGTAATTAAAGAATAAATTTACGTTCTACTTATAATATTATTAAAAAAAGTGCTAGCTCTACTAATTAGTGACAAGTAAAAAAAAAGAGAAGGAAGAGAATGAGAAAGTAGAGTAGTTAAATGCAGTAATTATAGAATAAATTTACGTTCTACTTATAATATTATTAAAAAAAAGTGCTAGCTCTATTGTTATTTTTTAAATTAATACTCTAGTTGATTATGTTTTGAAATTAATATTTTTACTCAATAGTCAATATACAATGAGTATATATTTTTTTGCCTAATATGCAAAACTAAATTTTACAATAAACACTGAATTTAATATATAAAACAACAAAAATAAATAAATAAATATTGTTGAATTAAGTATAAAGATCTAAATTTGTTTAAATTAAGTTTTGGCTAATTTACATTTTCTAAGTAAACCCGTCTATTATAGAACAACAAAAATAAATAAATAAATATTGTTGAATTCCAGGGCGTAGGAAGATAAAAATTTGTTTACGGTAATTCGCAAATTCTGTCCATGGACAAATTTATTAATTTTTTTATTTTTTATTTTTATATAATTATAAATATAATTAGCTTAATAAATCTATTAAAATAATTTTTTTATCTTTCATTTTTATATATTATAATAATATTTTTCTAACCAATTGATTATTTTAGTATAAATATAAAAATATTCATTATCTTTATCTAAACATTTTTATTTTTTATTTTTTTTTGTGCAATATATATTTAATATAGTGTACTTAATTATAATATATGACAAAATAATAAAAAAAATATTTTAATAATTTTTAAACAATTTTATAAAAGAATTCTGCCACACGTCCAATTTGTTTAAATGAAGTTTTGGCTAATTTACATTTTCTAAATAAACCCGCCTAAAATTATTTTTTAAATCATTATACTCCACAACTCGTGGAGCATGCTCCACACCCCGTGGAAGAGATTACTTGTCCCAAATCTTCCAAATTAAAGACAATTAAATCATTCCGTTCTTCCAAATTTTCAAATCTGATAATAAACACAATTAAAAAAGTTAATAATGTAATTAACATAGAAAAATTAAAGTAAAAAAAAAAACTTACTCTCACATAAAGATAATTCCATGGGATTTTCGACCAGTTGATAACATGGGCGAACGGAAACCATTCAAAAATGTCCCTACACCTCTGGTGTGGGATGGGCGAACAGAAACCAATCAAGAATGTCCCTACACCTCTGGTGTGGGACTTAAACTGAAATTATTATAAATATTTAAGTGACTTAAACTAAAACATAATTTAATAACTAATTATTAAAACTAATTATTAACTAAAGAAAGAATTATTATGCATTTAATAACAAAATTCTAACATGAAATCGTTGATTATTTTCTTCTGCATTTAGTATGTTTAGACCAGTCTGGTTGTAGTGGTCTAGATAGTTCCTATAGAACCTTGCTTGGGAAATACATTCAAACAAAAAAGAATCAAATATTAAAATACTAATTGAGGTTTTTTAATTAGATATTAAATAAGTAGAACAATCGCTCCACATTTGCTCCACATTCACTCATTTCTACTTTGAATGTCCGAACTAAAATAATGTTTGTTCATTCTTATCTCACAAAATTGTGAAGAGCAAGATCTTATCTCACAACCTTACTAAGCCTTATAATGATGATATGGTGTCAAAGGAAAGATTCCAAAAGAATTACTTTCAACATTATAATCAAACTCTTTTTGAGTTACTACGGGGAAATCGAGGTGTTCAACGTTTTTCGGTACCCAGTTATTTGAATAATACTAATTAACTCGGTACCCAGTTATTTGAATAATACTAATTAACTCGGGAAAATACTTAATATAGTTTAGTTCTAAGTTCTAAGATAATGTATCTTGACTCTTCAATGTTTTAAAAAAATGGTCTACTCGTCCGAGTCGACTTACGAGTCTTTCCGAGTACGTAATGTTTTGCTCATGTTATTGATATATAATTCAATTCATAAACTCATTGTGTTATTTGATTTTTTTTATAAGGAGAATAATATTTGAATAATTTGATGACTCTCAACTCAAGATTCTAAGACTCTTCATTCACAACAAACTTAATACAATATTTTAATTAAAAAATTAATATGCTTGCAAAAATAGATTAATATTAAAATTGATTAATACTATATTATCATACCTTGAGCAAAAATAGATTAATATTAAAATTGATTAATACTATATTATCATACCTATCTCATTTCAAATTCACAAAAATAATGAAATTTTAGTATGTTAATGTAATGTAAGACAAGAAAAAATAAAAAGAGTACAAAACAACTTTTTTAAATAATATAGTATGATTTTAAATTCGAGTTGAAACAAGAACTACTAAAATCAATTTTGTCAGCAAATCAAATTTGCTGCTGGAAATATATATTTTAAAGAAGTAACAAAGTTGGTAAAAATATTACAATTACTGTAGTAAAAAATTTCATGAAAACCAAAGCCTTCTTCACTTCACTTGTTCCCTACAAAACCCGACTCAACTCATATGCAACGATTTCATCACACACTGCCGCCGTCCAAAACTTTCGAGGGGGAACTCAGTCAACTCCAATATGTATGTATGGTATGTACAACGCTTATATAGGAAACGAAGAAAGTCTCTATTTTACTTGCGCAATCTTTTTACTGTATTATTCTGTTTGAGCTCGACCTGTCATGACATGGAAAATGATAAATACTTAGCATTGACAATGGGTTAATTACAAAAACTAACTCTGCGTTTAACCTTATTACCAAAAAGACAATAACTAAAGCATTTTCCTCGACACTTTTTCAAGATTTACAAAAACGATCATCCCTTACATATAACAAATAATGCTGACTGCTAAGATAAGCATGCATAAAAATGAGGTAATAATATACTAGAGTCATGATTGCATCATTATTTGTTATTCGTCACAAGTCATGGAGAGTGTAAATTCGATCATTTCAAGAAGAATGTATTCATGGGTACAAGATAAGTTACGTAACCACGATTTCTGAAAATAAAAAGATGTATTTTCCAAGCAGGACAAGTATCCTTACAGTGTTTGATAGTTGCTCGCGAATGTAAGCCATCGATCTCAACATGGCACCTAAAGTATCTTTCGACACCTGAAATTTCACTTCCGATTCTTCTGAAGTTGTCTCGGTGTCCTGACGCTGCAATTATTTTTTGGCATTATTGGAATGGAAACTATCAGCTGAAGTGAAATAGACGGTTTTTTGTGGGGTGGAGTGTATTTTCTATATATATTCATTTCAGCTGAGTTACGTGTAACGTGTGATGTTTTATCATTAATCAGGAAACCATTTTAAATTTGGCACATAAATTTATATGCCGATACAGCTCTCAGAACTCATCAGAATATATCAGGGACAAAGCGCAATTCCTCCTTATATTGTACGACAAAACTCATCATGTGGTATAATGTCATGAAAAGAATAGAAAAATATACCACGATCTCATCAGATTTGATTAAATACCTTTAAATTGATGACCGCAACTTTACTGGCAGGCGTAGAGAGCTGTTCACTTATGTAAGCCATAGACCTCAGCATGGGCTCCAAAGTGACCCTCGACAGTGAGAATTTTATCTCCGACTCTCCTGTTGGAGTCTTGCCATAATCTTGTAACTGGACATGCAAGGAAGAAAAGTAAATCTAGAGCAAGAATTACTTCAATTTCTGTACCCGCAAATGTACAAGCATCAATTGGCCAGTGTTTATTGAAAAAAATGCATTAAAGATAGTAACGACACTTTTTTGAAATGAAGGATTTCGATTCACCAAAATCAAAATTAAGCCTCAAGAAAAACAAAAGGATAGTTAAAAGAAGTTCAAGAAAAAATCATCAAAGAATGTAGACACATATATACCTTAAGGTTAATAACAGCCACCCTATTAGCTGGAGTCAAGTTTTTATTCTCCATTACCCAAGTCATTGACTTAAGACAAGGAAGAACTGGCTGCAATTAAAAAAATGTGAACTGAGAGGTTATCATTTGTTATGCTTAAAGATAATGAATTTCTACAAAAAAAAAAATGGTTTAGTAAAAGAAAAAATACACTTGAGGTTTGACCTAACTACAAGAAACCAAGCGAACTTTGTAAACAACAAAAGTCAAGGGTATTGCTTGTAATTCAAAGTTCGCTGTTCCTTTTCTGTGATCAGATCAAACTTCAATAGTTCTTTCTGTAATTATTCCAAAACTCAATCAAGATTTTTCATACCATGTTATCAGTGTGACCCCCATCCCGCTTCAGCGAAACCAGGCCTACACGTGGGACATTTGAATCAAAAACCGGCCCACAAGGAACACCGGCATCATTAGGATTAAACCCCCGTATAATCTCAGCTTGTAAAGGCCACAGTACAGATGCCATTGCCGGATTCCCTACAGACATTCTCTGATCATCATAACCAACTCCACTAAACGATAACCTAGAAGGCAAGACTCCCGCCACATTCTTTTTAACACAATCAACTTTCTTTCCTCCTTCTCTAAGACTAAATACTGCTGCATTATAAGTCTCTAGTGTTGCAGCCCCTAGCTCGGCAAATCTAATCGCTTCCTTGCACAAACTATTGTATCTCATAGTCAGAGACTCGTGACCTCGTAGCTCACTATGATCAAAACTTGAGCTATTTTTGGCATTTTTACTCCACCGATTTAATATGTAATGAGATGGCAATGTCAGAACATTTGAAACAGTAAAAACTGTCAAAATATGTCTGCATACAATGCCAGAATACTCAAACATTTTACATGTACAATTCACTTTCATTTCTGAAATATTCAATGACACAAAATACGCTTTTCGTTCATTCTCAAATTTCACCACCCGGTAAGTACTCATATGCCCTTCTCCAGCGACCCTATTCGCTGTGTACACAAACGTCTCAACTAACTCCTCTTGAAATCTCGAAAATACCCATTTTGTGTATGAAGCAGCAGCCTGTTTTTCCATAGGGGAGGGTGTTTTTAACACTGGGGTAGTGCACATTGTGTCGAAATCGGCATCTGCTTCCCTTTCAAACGAATTCTCTAAAGCTCTTTCGTATTGTCTAAAGAACAAAGGCAGAGTTGTTTCTTGATTCACGTAACCATCGAAAAACGAGCTATCAGGATCCAGGTTAGGAAAGGCGGCAAAGAAAGAGTCACGGAAATAAACGGGCACCCATTGGGTCCGGGCTTTGTGTATCGAATTAAGCCAATCATTTCCCTTCAAATCGTATTTTTCGATGATCAACTGCCAAAAAGATTCAAATTCCTCAACCGTCACTGTCCTGTTTATGCAGTTATAGAGCTCAGACTGAAAATTGGGATGAGAACGACACACGTGGGACATCCTCTCCTGCCCCTCTCTCAGAATGTGCCACTTGTTGAAACAATGGCGGGCTGCTGGAAAAACCTGCATGGCTGCAGTGTGTATGGATCCGTTAAAATCAGTCGTTAACGAGACGGGCCCACGTTCGTTCATGGCAGCTAAAAAGGTTTTAAACAGCCACACAAATGTAGCTTCAGATTCATCAAGAAGTAGACCACAGCCGAATATTATTGTCTGGCCATGATGGTTGACTCCTGTGAACGGGGCGAAAGGCACTTTGTATTGGTTGACTCTGTAAGACGTGTCGAAAACAACGGAATCCCCAAAATGCCTGTAGGCTGCCCGTGACCTCGCATCTGCCCAAAACGCATTCGTCATGCGATTCTCTTCATCCAGCTGGATGGCGTAATAAAACCCAGGATTCTCGACCTGCATTTTTTGGAAATAGTCGAGAAGATTCTGAGCATCTCTACCCAGAGTCCTCTTCGCGTTCTTAACCGTACGATGTAATTCATCCATAGAAACATACATCACTCCACGGGGAACAAAATGCCTCTTGGGCCTAAGGCGATGCAACTTGCTGTGAGTTAAAATGGCATGGCTGTGTTCCTTTACGAATCTGACCACGACCCATTTGCTTTCAAGTCTTCGCTCGACTCTGAGCATTGCCTGACAGCTCTCGCCGGATCTTTTTCTCGAACACGAGAATTCGCAGTGAGTGACCGACTGGTTGGAGTGGGTTCGAGGGCTGAACCCGATGCGTCTCGCGTAGTCTTCGTAAAAGGTCTTGGCTGAAGTCTCGGAATCGAACTCCATCCCGACACGTGGCTCAGGTGAAATCTCTTTTTCCTCTCCAATTAAAGATTTTCCAAATTCATCTATATCGCCGTCATCCGTTATTACCCCGCGTGGGCCCATGTTATCTTCTTCTGCACCAATCAATTCTACTTCCATTCGAGGGTCGAGAACAGCGTTATCTGCATTCATTTCAACACTTCTCACACAAGAGGAAGGTAATTGCCCAAATTACACTCAGATAACCATTGCACAAAACTCCACAACAGTAGAATTACTTTTTTTTTTTTTAAAGTTTTAAAACAATTTGAATAGCCATGAACTCATCCTTTTCCGGAGGAACCAAGTTCTCCAGTTTATATGTGTTTTTAACCCGAGAATCACCTTGATAATAAACTACTCGTGCAGCATAACTTTCAAAAAAGAAAAAAGATGAAATCCAGATATCTTAACAAGCACATCACCATCAGGATTGAATCTCACATGAACACAGTAAAAAATGAAGATAAGATAAAAGTAAAAAAAAAAAAAGATGAATAAGCGTATTTAATATCAGAGATAATTCATGTGATCCGAGGTGCAGCTCTCGGGTAAATAGATGTACCAGATTGAACGGTAAAGTGAGATGATTTAGACTTCTAGGGTTTCCGCTTCACGAAACGACGACGTTTTGGAGAGTGTCGGGCTGCCGGAGACGTTGCTGACAGGGGAGGGCGAATACATAGAAATGGAGAGACGCGAATCGGCTATATTGGGCGCGGGCATCTTAACCGTCAGTTTAGATCTGACGGTTGAAATTGTTCCAAACAGAATCCGGATTGTGGACCTACTATTTATTGTGATGGCTGATCGTGGATAGGAGGGATTGCCATGTGGCACTTGTGTTTATTTTTGTAATTAAAATAAAAAAATTAGTGTATAATTAATTGAGAAATATTAAATTTATAATTTTTTTGGCATGAAAATGTTTTTAGCATTCACTAATTATTATAATAAAAAAATTAATATTTTTGTAATTTTAAAAAACATAAAATTTGTGATAAAACTCTCAAAAATAAATACTTGTATAAGCAATGTGTTGGTGGAAGTACTATGAGTCTATAAATGTATCAAAATTGGGTATCAAGAAACAATGTATACAGATATCCTAAAAAAACATAATAAGTTGATTTTACTACTCTTTCTATTTCGATCAACTATTTTTGTAAATTACAAATGAGTGAGTCATGTTTATGCCTTATTTACTAAACAAATATTTCTTTTATGAAATTCTTCATTTATTAGCCAAATAATTATTCTGTTCCATAGTTAATTTACTTAAGAAAACAAATAAAAGTTTTATTATTATTATTATTAAATGAAACATTACTCAAAAGGGAAATAGACTTTTCCATTAATAATTAATTATGTGGTTAACCTAAGATTTACATTGTGTTGTATCTTAGGACTATTTCATAACACGTTTCAGGGAGGCATTTGTAATTACATAAATCCAAGGGAACGTTCTTATAATTATCCATAAATTGCAATGTACTGAACAGTGTAGTCCTACAAGTTTAATGAGAGGAAAATGTCGAGGGAAAAGAGACCCAACGAGCAAAGGAAGATTAAAACTAAATGCGTAAATGTTCGTCACATCAACAATTAGAGTTAAAAGAGGTCCTGTAAGTCGAGTATATCAGCAAGGACACCAGCAGCAGTAGTATCATTGCCAGCTCCAGCACCTTGAATTACCAGTGGTTGGTCCGTATAGCACCGGGTGTATACCTCCAACTACAGTTTAAAGTACATTTTTTTTTATTCAAAATGCCCTCCATACAGTTAACGGATTATCTCAGAAGGTATCCTCCAACTTTCAAAATTACAAAATACCCCTGAGGTTTTGATCCAACGCTAAAATAAAGGGGCTGTCCGTAGTGTTTTTATAAACATGAATGGGGTTTTTCAACGAGGATACTTCTGCAATTTTTGAAAGTCTTTAAGATAAATAAAATCCCGAGTATACTTCTGCAATTTTTGAAAGTTACTTGGCTTTTCTACGATTAAATCAAAATTCAAAGTTTTTTTTTTTTTTTGTAATTAATCCTACTATGAATGATTTCGAAGAGAAACTAAAAGATCATTAATTCTAGAATCAGCTGGTAATAAACTAGGTGATATAAAGAAAATTGGGTCTGATGTTTAGTCTAAGTAAACAAACAACTCCAGTTTGTTCGAGAATTACAATAAAAATACTTGAAATTTGTCTTTAGCCATTTACCTAGAAAACAGTACTCTATGTACTCCGTAATAAATAAATCAATGAAGATAGAGTACTTCAAATTTTATGAAATGTTATTAGGAGTTTTAGTAACTAAGCTAAATAAATCTCTAGGATAGGATGTGTGATTATAGCATGAAGTATGCATTTTGATATTTATATTTAAGCAAACGTGAAGCCAAACAGGGGCACGTGCATATAAAGCTTACCACATTATCACTTCCCTTCAATCTACCCAGAGCGGAATCTTTCGCAACTTCTAGTATGCCAACTTCACACCTAGAGAGGTGTAAAAGGCACATCAATATATTGAAGTGCTTTAACTTTAAGCTAAATAGACACAACAGAAAAGGTACAGCTTGCACATGGACTGATGGACTCGCATAGTGATTATAATTGACAGTACATTTACTTATTTATTTGGGATGATAATAATAACTAGCCTCAACGTTTGTAGTATTTACCAATCAGGGAATAGCTCGTTTGAAGATTCTAAAAAAAACTATAAAAAGCTAATCATTTTGGTCTGATTCCACCTTACGTTTGGAAATGATGACAGTCAAATATTTTCCAAATGCACCCGTGAACTTTTCAAAATTCTACAGCCCAATTTTGCTCTTGATCATAGTTAATGTAAACGTCCAATAATGGGTGAAAAGTTCAGGTTGTTTGTAATATTTCAAAAATGAGGATATGAAATTGTAAAACATTTGAACACATCAGCAATTTCTGTTAGCTCCACAAACTGTACGTGCCAAATGCAAGTTTGACGTAAGCTTAACCTTAAGGAGTCAAGGGTGGTTTTGGGTGATTTTCAGAGTTAGCCTTTGTGTTTTTTTGTAACTTGGCCAAACCTCAAGGGTAGTTTCCCTAATTATCCCAACTTATGTTTTTCGTATTCAGCTATAAGATACACAATAAGAAAATAATTAGGATACCTGGATTCCTCAATCAAACAAACATATCGCAGAACATTTCCCTTGGAAGACGCATTATCGATCCGTTTTCGGAAATCATTATCGAGTGGCGGAAGCCCCTTAGTTAAAAACACTTCCAGGGGCATTAAACCAGGTCCCATTTCCACAGGGTACAAGCTTTCAACCTAACAGAAGACTTCCACATTAAATATATAACACTAATCAAGACACTACTATTGCCTATTTGATAAACTAACCTTAATGTTGTCTAAGTTGATACGATGTCCAAGAAGTCGAGCAAGGATCAGCGCCTACAATATAATTAAACGGAAAAAGGGAAGAAATGCCTCAGTGATGAAATTAATATTACGATTTCACACGTTTTCATAGACCTACTAATCACTTCAACGAAAAGATGTGCTAAATAGGGAAGAGGAAGTGTACAAACCTTTCTAGCTACATCCATCCCACTAAGATCATCTCGTGGATCTAAAAGAAATAGAACATTATGAAGTTATTTACCAAATAAAGTAAAATAAAAACTGGGGGCTATTTGTAATTTTAACAGGTAACTGATTTTGTTCATGGATAACTAATTGAAATATCTAAATCTCAAGCGTGGTTTCAGCAATTATCCCTAAAATACCAGGTTCAGTGTATCCGAGTGTTTTTGCAGCATTGACTACTTCACTAAAAGGTCTTCCACCTTCAACCTGACTCATCACATACCCCAGTGTACCTAATGCCAGAAAAACGAGACTATATTAAACAAAAACCAAAAAAGAAGGACGATGAAGAAACGAGAGAGATTTATGGGCAAGTATGTAAACAATTACCACTCAAACTTCCTAAAATGCGAAATATATGATCTCCTGATGAAATGATACGGTTTATAGTTGATATGACAGGAAGACCAGCACCAACCTTACAATAATAGATAAAGAAATAGTTATACGCGTGACAACTTCCCAGTAAAATACATGTACTGAAAAGGCAGTACAAAATGTTCATAAAAAAAATCAGTAAAATGGGTTGCTAGCTCAGTAGATTGCTATTGACAAATGTGTAATTTTCAAGAGAAATGTGACATGTTTGCTCTTCAACACTCATAGACGACGGCTGAATTAATTTACTGGGGAAGAAATTGATGAATTAATCCAACTTTGCTTCCCAAAAAAGACTTTTCGATGACCACTACTGCTAGTTCTGGGATCTCTTTCTCTCTTCCACTCCATTAAAGAAGATTAACATGAAGGCTTTAAATGTATTAGACGGTCCAATTTGCAGGTATACGTGACAAAAATATTTGAAAGACATGTACCCATTGCATGAGTATGTAAAGTATAAGATATATCTTTTCAATATGAAAGGTTAGGGTTCGAATAGAGAACTCATCTTCATTGTAAAATGATGCTAATGAATAATAAAAAACAAATAACGCTTACAGTTGACTCGTATCTAATCCGTCGGGGCTTTGTGCTCAATTTGTCATAATATTCCTGCACATCAACAACACGTTTCA
This sequence comes from Euphrasia arctica, assembly GCA_014843705.1. Classification (NCBI taxonomy): domain Eukaryota; kingdom Viridiplantae; phylum Streptophyta; class Magnoliopsida; order Lamiales; family Orobanchaceae; genus Euphrasia; species Euphrasia arctica. The sequence continues at coordinate 56,127 of JACOMQ010000024.1, forward strand.
ATGAATTTCACAAAACCAATCATCTCTGCACACATCACTGTAATAATAAAAATATTAATAATAATACAAAAATGATGCTAAAGCAGAAAAATGAATTCAGATACCAGTGAGGAAGTAAGAGGCTTCTTGTTCGCCATCACCACGCAACAACATAAATTCACCACTTGACTAAGCAGTGCAACAGTGTCGGAGCTGGCCGAGCAGTCAACAACGACCAATCCTGTCAAATTAGATTGGATGCAGTTTGTATATTTCAGAATCAGAAACATGCCATTCACGAAAAATGTAACGAGTTATATCCATATTATTAGTCCAATCCATGTAAGTACTAATACGGGCCGTAAAGAAATTCGATTCAGTGACAATAACGAACTAAAAAAATGTACGAAAAACATCAAACAAGATCTTACCGCTCGATTTACAAAGGGTAGAAGCAACATCCATGACTTTCTTCTCGATTTCTTGACCCGTAAACACTAGCCGCTCGTCTTCATATCCACAGAGAACCAACACATTGGCCATTACTCATATGCAATACATCAATGTGCACTCATACACGCATTTAAGCAAACACCAAGTGAGCAAATAAAAAACATACATATACATACCAGAAAGATCGATGTCCTGGAAAGATAATCCACGGGACTTCACTTTGCAGAGTTCCAGCAAGAAATCGTCATCCAATTCGGTGATCAGGACATCAGGTTTGACGATAATAGATCTACTGTCGCCCACTCCCACAACCCTCAACCTCACCCCCTGTAACAATAGCATCGCCCACATGAAATAAATAAATAATAAAAAAGTAGCAATTAAAATGGGGAACCTGTTTGGAATGGAGGGTCCGGCAGGAGATGATGTGGTGGAGGAGCTGGCGGCCGACGCCGCCGCAGCCCAAAAGCAACAATGGTATGTTAATCATTTTCTCACTCATTTTGTTTTTTACTTTCTCAATGGGCGTGTGCGTTGGGTTTTGTTTTCCTGTGTTTTTTGTTCTCGTGTTTATTGGGTTAATTGCATCTATAACCCTGAGAAAGTCGGAATCTTCTGTTTGGACCTTCGAAGTTACGCATATATCCTTTTAGTCCCCAAACTGTTACAAAACTCTCAAATTAATTAATTAAACTATTAAATAATTAATTTATATACAAATTAGGGGTGGTTAATAACTGTAATCTGTAAAAGTAATAGTTTTCAAGGCATTTGGATACTCTCTCCCACCCAAGTAATGATCATATTGTAATTTGTAAAGAAAATTTAACCATTAATTTGGAAAAGTGTATATTTAAATTGAATTGTATAAATTAAATAGAACTGAATTTTTATAATAAATAATAATAATGAGATTGATTGTTTACATAAAATTATTCATCTTAATTATTTTTAATTTTACATTTAAAATTTTTGAATCGATTGTCTATTTCGTCTTGTATTGATTATTATTATTATTTTTATTTATTGTTTATGAATCAGCAGTGCCACCACCACATTTCCTGACCGGATTAGCACTTGTTTTTATTTACCTTTTGCTGTATGTAGCAATGAAGTTTCAACCATTTGTTACCTTCAATAATACTATAATACTTATTTCAGACTCTGATAAGTAATATTCACAATTGATACCTATTTGTGGTTGCATATTTATAACATGTCTGCAGTGTTGCACTTGCCCAAAAAGATCACCTCGAGTTCTACGGATTTTTGAACAACGATGCACTTTCGAAACAATGTGAATGTTTTTATTTTACCAAAATACATGACAGCCTAAGAAGGCCTTTTAGACGCCCACTGTAAAACCGAGATATATAATAGCATGATGAAATGCAACAAACACAACTTCGAAAATACTCATTTGTTTTGAGCGTAAAATGTACCTGCTTGTTTGCTAACAAATGTACATTTTACGCTCAACTATCAAAAGTCAAAACAATGTAAATGCCTTTGCCACAAATATATGACAAAGCCTTTAGTTAGGCGCCCACATAAATATCACGGATAATGAACGCCCAGAAGAAACAGAGAAAAAAAACTTGAAAAAAACAAAATGAAAATCAGCCAGTTCAAATATCTCCGTATAATCCATATATAAAGAACTTAGCAATCCATACGACTAAATATTATTATATTAACCCAGTAAACTAAAATCACAGAGGGAAATTAACGACAAACTAAACATCCTTATCTATGCTTTTACCTTCCCACTCACCCTCCGCTTCCCGCGCCACCCGTTCTCATCTCCATCCATCTGATTCTTCTTCGCCGCAACTGAACAGTGCCCATCCAAACCACTTTTCCCACCCATCTCCTGTTTCATCTTTCCCCGTCTCATCCTATTTTCAATCTTCTTACCCCTCAGAGCCCTAACCCTTTCCTCGATATCCAAAGCCTGCGAGAAATTCCATATCCTAACAACACCCTCTTCGCCTCCACACACAATACGGTCAAAACCGATCCCAACAGAAAACAGATTGCACCCGAACCCGTGCAGCATCCTCTGTGGGGGCTCCACATTCTTTGGAGAAAAACGCTTCTTGGCATTCAAAAGGTCCCTGACATCGATAAGTGAGATTTTTCCATCCCCTGAAGCCGACACGAGCCATGGGAACTCAAAGGCGAGCGAGTAAACAGACCCACTATGTGGGGCCCACGTCGAAACCTTCCGGATACTCATCTTATTATTTATCGTCGTCGTCATCTCAAACATGTGTATCGAACCGTCTTCTCCTCCCGTGAACAAGAGCTTACCCGTGTGGCTTCGTGCCAAAGAAAACACGTTGCCTACATTAACAGTATTCATAACAGACAATTGTGTTCCGGTGTTAGTTTCCCATATATACACACCCGAACCAGCGGTACTACCAATAGTGGTATCATGTGGAACAAGACTCCAAACCCAGTCATTATGCATAAGAACTTTCACACACTTCAAATTCGAACGGTCCCACACGCGTACAGTCATATCCCAGGAACCACTGTAAATCCTACTAAAATCCAAAGCTAGGCAAGTTATAGGCCCTGCGTGCTCCCAGAGCCGAAACTCTGTAACCTGGACCTGTGGGGCCCCGAGGTCAAACAGTAATGGGTTTCTATCCTCCGCATGCCATCCGTGAATGAACCCATCTGTACCTCCGGCCACCAAAAGCCTAGAGTCAGCCGCGACTGCACGTATTGTGCACCCAAGTGGACGAGAGGATGAAATCGACAAGCCTTCTTCCAGGTCCCACATTCTCACTATCTGATCATAGCCCGAGGTGAAGACCAGTTTCTTGGAAGCCAACACAAAAATTGCCCTGACGGCTTCAGTGTGCCCATAAAGAGCGTCGATGCTATAGCGACCCATGAATGTCTTGCTGCGAGACTCCCTCTCGACAAAGAGTTTCTTCCAGAAATTCTCTGATAAGCATGCTGGGCCTAGGTTCACTGAATTTATGGGATGGCCCCACCTCTCGTTGTAGAAGTCCTTCCATACATGGTGCTCGGAGGCGAGCCTGCATAAGGAGGTGGCGACACAGGAGACAATCCCTAGTTCTTTGGGGTCAAGTGACTTGAGGATTTCAGATATCAGTGCGGGAGGGAGGTCGGTAACTGTGAGTGCTCGGATGTGAGTTGATGGAGGTTGGGTGAAATGGGTCCCAAGTTTGACATTTACAGTTTCGAGATCTGGGGTCTCTAATAACTCAGTTTTTTTGTTGCTGGTCGGAATGAGTTTATCTGAGTCGAGTTTTTTTGATCGAGGACTATCTGAGCAATTTGTTCCGGTGTCTTTTAATACGATTTTTGTATCCCTTTGGCATTCAAATGCCATAAAATGAATTACCCCAAGCTCGAGTAAAAAATGAACCAACTCACCCACCCCAAAAAAAAAAAAACTAAAATCGACCTTACTGAATTATCACCAAACTCACTAGAGAACAAATGGGGTACGGAAAATATCGATTCAGACCACACCCTCAAATCCCAGAAACTCAACCTAATCAGTTAAACCCTAAAAAGATGATTTTTTTTTCTTTTTTGAGAAATTGAAATTCAATCACTTGAACGAAAAAATCTGAATCGAAACGAATGAAAAAAAAGAGCACGAATGGAAATACGATCAATGCTAGCACAGATAGTTTCAGGAAAAACAAAAAAATACCATAAATTGCCTCGAAAAAAAATTAGGGGTTCAAGTGAGATCGAGCTGATATATTTACCTCGAATTTTCGGGGGGAAACAAAGGTTTCTTCTGGTTCGACGGGATTGAGTTCGAAGGAAAAACCTAAAAATTTGCCCTTAATAACTTAGTACGAATTTTGGTAGCACAAATTTGAGAGGTTCAAAATGAATAAATATATGAAAAGATATTTTCTTGCGGTGGGTCGGGTTTTATGGGGTGTGAACTTACGCAAATAGTATATGTGGCAACCCACGTCTTTTAATTACACAAAGGCCCTCATATATTTTACAAATGCATTATGTACTCCACACAAGTACAGGAGTATTAATTTGGTGGAATCAAATCAAATCAAATCAAATATAATCGAAATTCCGGTTAAACCAACCATTTAAACTTTGTTTTTATAAACGCTTATTTGTTTTAATACTACAAGTTTTCTACGTTTGTCTTTTTCTTTAATCCTTGTCCTAACATGGTATCAGAGCCAGGTTGAATAAAAAAAAATCTCCTTGTTCGCGTTCTTCGTCCGAGGTGTTCGTTTTGGTTCGTGTTTTTCGTCCGAAGTACATTGACATGGGCTTGTTTGGTTTTCCTCATCTGATTCCTTTGCAGCTTTGTTCGACAGTTTGTTTTGTGTTCTTCGTCTGAGGTACATTGACATGGGCTCGTTTTGGTTCTTTTTGGTTGTTGGCGTTTTCGGTTTCGCCAGTCAATTGGTGTTCGTTTTGGTTAATTTTTTCTGTTCGTTTTGATTGTTGGCGTTTTCGGTTTCGCCAGTCAATTGGTGTTCGTTTTGGTTAATTTTTTCTGTTCGTTTTGGTTGTTGGCGTTTTCGGTTTCGCCAATCAATTTGGTTCGTTTTGGTTAATTTTGGTTCGTTTTGGTTAATTGGTTAATTTTGGTTCGTTTTGGATAATTGGTTCGTTTTGGTTGTTGGTTAATTTTGGTTCGCTTTGGTCAATTGGCGTTTTCGGTTTCACTTGTTTTCCAATGGCTCCTAGTGAGGACTCGTTACAGTCAATTGGTGTTCGTTTGGATGTGGCTTCAAAGTCTTTTGTTTCCATCCACCGAGGCAGAGTATCGTGCTATGGCTCCCACTACGACTGAGATTATATGGTTGCGCTCATAGATTTTTCGTTGACAAACTCTCGATGCTTCTTGCTATACCATCGTGAGTTTGAGAGGGGGTGTTAGAATATATTAGCTATTATATTTATAGGATTATTACGGTTTACCTTTTGTTTATAGGATTAGGGTTTACCTTTTGTTTTGGCTATATAAAGTCCCTCTCTTGTATATTTTAGATAACGCTTATAAACGCTTATTTTCTCTTGTATATTTTAGATAACGCTTATAAACGCTTATTTGTTCTAATACTACAAGTTTTCTACGTTTGTCTTTTCCTTTAATCCTTATTCGATTATATAAATCCTAACATTTACAACAGTTTTTGTACCTTCATTGTCTTGATTGAATACTAAGTCCTTACATAGAACTAGTAGTTACTAGTTACTTCATCGTTTGGTTTTTGCATTGCTCGGGTATGTCTAAGTGATAGTATGACACAAGGCTTTCGGGTCTAACCTTTTATTATCTATCAAGATTTGATTTTTCAGTATTTTCATATAGACATTTCCTCAATGAAGTGATGAACAAACTAAGTACAATAATCATTTGTCAAGATATTCTTTTAATAACACATTACCTAATTAATCCATTGGATTATAAAAAACAAACAGAGAAGTACAACTCGCTACGACACTTGTACCTTTTGGCAAACACAAAAATGAACCAAAAAACAAACACATTCCCAGCTCAAGTAACTTTCTCGCCTTATTTTCAGGCTTTCTTTCACATGGTGAAGATGGTGTTGTATCAAACAAAGAAATCCCGCAAATGGATACAAAAAGAAATGAAGGGGTGAGTTTGGAGTTGCGGGTGCATTTGGGTGGGTGGGTGTATTTTTTATATTTTATTATTTAATTTTTATTTTTGTTCTGCTTGCAAAAATGAGGTGTTGATCAACCCACAAAATTATCATCTAACTTGCCTCGTCTGTTGCCAAATAATATTCTAAAAATTGGATTTTTTTTAATTCAATTTAATTTCACTTACTCTCTTCTCTCTTTTTTTTCTTCTTGTGTGTGCACAAGCAGATCTTGCAATAGGGTTTCCTGTTATTTATTTTCATATTTTTTTATTAAAGAATAAAAAAAAATCTGGGCTTTCTTGATTATGCTATCCCATTTTGATTTCAGCTGGGTGTTGGTTGTTCTTGTGTAATTTGAGCCAAGATTCGAGCTCGAGGCATTCTTGGTCTGTTTTTTCCAAATAAATAAATGAGATGAAATCTGGGCTGTTGGATTTTGTTGTCCTAAGCGTTTTTAGGGACTGCTTCTCGTTTCTGCCAGAAGCTGATTTGAAGTCTTCTGCATCGAAGAAGGTAGTGTAATATGCTCCCGGAAGAAAATTGAGCTAAGACATTATATTCCTGATTCCAATTTTCGATTCCGATTACTATTAATGTTCTTGCTTTTGTGTTTACTGACCTACCCATCGATTAATTTCATGCGTTGTTTTGTTGTTGAGATCTGGGACGAGATGATCTGAAAATTGTGAACTGTGTTACATATATGTGGTTTGATATTGAAATCATTCGTTCATTTACCTTTTCCATTTCTACCTAATAATACGGGGCTTTGATTAGGTGTTAATATAGTTTTTGTCAATTGTAATCAGTTTTTATTCCGGGTTAAAATTATCGGAGGCCTTGATCTGCATGCATGCTATCTCGAACGATCTTATCAAATTTTAATGCATGTTGAAACATTGATCAATGCAATGTCTTTGTCATCTGTTGTTGGAAGTGAATCACCGTTTGGTTGTTTCCCCTAACGAACTTTGGAAAACTGGTAAGAATCAGTTGGATTGAGGCACGTAAGATTTTATGGAACTGTAATTTTGTTCCGTAGTTTGGGTTATGATGACATGATACTATGTTAATATATGAAGTGGTGTTGATTGCTTGCAATCTCTCTCTTGGAATGTGATTAATTGGTCTGTCGAGTAGTAATAAAAAAACGTTGATTGTTGTGTTTTGTTTCTTGTATAGGTCATTTATTCGTAAAAATATACTAACATCATTGATTTTGTCCGTTTCTCAAAATCGTCGTATGTTCGTCATTTTGATGCGGATAATAATTGGACTGCAGTCTTTTATCTCGTAGTTTGTGCGGGTAAATCGTCATTAATTTTAGCGAACGAAGCTCGCTAATAGCTTAATACCCTCTCTTCTTTCCCCCTATGGCATTAATAAAATTTTACCCATAAACAGAACGAAAATAAATTTCCTCTGTTTGCATATAATATATATATTTTTTTAATTTTTGACGAATTAGGAGATATGAGTATGACGAGTGACAGCGACGAGAGGATGATGGCTCCGAGCAACGGCTTTGGCTCCGACGACGCTAACAGCAGTGGGGCCCACGGCTTACTCAAAAAGGGTCCTTGGACTTCAGCAGAGGACGCGATCTTAGTCGAGTATGTTACAAAGCACGGAGAAGGTAACTGGAACTCAGTTCAAAAATACTCCGGGCTCGCTCGGTGTGGGAAAAGCTGCCGCCTCCGGTGGGCCAATCACTTAAGACCGGACTTAAAGAAAGGCGCTTTTACCCCCGAGGAGGAGCGCCGCATAATCGAACTCCACGCCAAGATGGGAAATAAGTGGGCCCGAATGGCTGCTGAGGTTTGCATTTTTTTTATTAGCTTTCTTGTTTTATTATTTTTCTTGTTTGATGTAATACTACTTTCTTTTTCAGTTACCAGGCCGCACGGATAACGAGATCAAGAACTTCTGGAACACCCGAATCAAGAGAAAGCAACGTGCCGGCTTACCCATCTACCCTCCCGACATCTGCTTCCAATCACCGAGCGGCTACCAACAACAAACCCTCGACGGGCCCCGCCCGGACTTCAGGGTCCCGCCCGTCGAGTTCAAAGGCTTCGGAGCCCATCAGCACTTCCACACGCAATCGCTCAGCTTTCCCGAGATCCAGTCGGGCCCACTTCTCGCCTCCCAAGGCTTCAACCCTTCTTCCTGCCACAACAAGCCTCTGGTCTCGACGTTTCACCAGCACAAACGCCTCCGTGGGCCCGACCCGCTCTTCGGAAGTCAACTATACCAAAGCGACTCTTTCGTCTTGTCTCAATACGATCATGGCCCGACCTTTAATTACGCGTCGAATATGTACGAGCTCCCTTCACTCCAAACACAAGCAGGTAACGGGGGTACTCTGTATCCATCTCCCCCGTTGCCTTTATTCGAGTCCGTGGACATCTTAATCCAAACCCCTCCGGCCGAGCACTGTTCATCCTCTTCATGCCAGAATAACAGCGGGCTGTTGGAAGATGTTCTCTACAAGTCGGAAACTCTGAAAAACTCGAGCACCAATCGCGTTTCGCCACATGTCCATGACGAGACAAGGTGGTCGGGAGCGTATGATGAGGAGGGGTGGTCGCCTCTTGGCCATTATTCTTCTCCGTCGGTTTTTAGCGAGAGCAATCCACTCACTCCCATCAGCGGGAACTCGTTGGATGAGCCTCATTTGGTCGAGGACTTGTCAGGTAAGGATATATTTATTCATTGTTTTTCGTCAAGTAATGTAATTTTGTAACTATCGTGTTATGATGTGTAGTTAAAGAAGAAGCAAGCAACCTTGATCCGATTGAATATGAAGAAAAAGTCGAGACGGAGAACCAGCTGATATTCTCGAGGCCCGATTACTTGCTTGCCTCAAACTGTCTTGGCCCGATGAAACACACTACTACTAGTAGCAGCTCCTTGGTGGGAAATTCGAATATCAAGAAAGAGGGTGTGGAGTAGTTTAAGCCCTAGAATTCACAAGCAGATCTTACTTCTTTTTCAAATATCAAGAAAGAAGGTGTTGCTATCTGGTGGAGGTAGAAAAGAGGGGTGGGATTCTTGTGATCTTGTGGAATAGGGTTTGAAGTAGTTTCATGATTCTGGACATCATCCTTTCCTCTTGATGTTTTTTTATGAGGCATTTTACTTGTGTTTTTTTGGAGACTTGTAACGTTGTTTTCTTGTGAGAGTTGTACTGTAAGAGGGTTTGATGAATGTATTGTCGTTTTATCTTAATGATACATATGGACTGCTTTGGTGTTTGTTTAGTAAAAAGTAGAGATATACTAGTACTAAGTATTGATGTGTTTAAAGTTTAATAATGCTACTAAGTACTATCATTAGTATTTAAATGTTATCCAATTCATAACAAACGAATGAGCGACTTGCGAGCGCGGCACAAAGTCGAGATTTAAGCTAAATTAGGTTAAACTTTCGTTCGAATCCGGTTTGAGTAGTCCTTTCTTTTTTGCAAAGTTAAAACAAAATGATTCAATTTTTATTTATTTTTTGGAAAAAAGAGTACTTCTTTGCATTATTTTGAAATTGTTACACTTGTCATTTTGGACGACATTTCCAATTATACATTTTATAGTATTAGTAGGACCATTATACTACTTATCAATAAAATAATATATACTCTTAGTCTAATCTAGGAGTGACAATCATACGCAACTCCATTCCAACTAATTCATATAACAACTATACCAATTATATTGGTATACCATAAAATTGGTTCACGATAAAATGAAACTACCATACCAAATTTTAAAATATAATTAGTTAATGATACAATTTTTTCTTATACAATGGTATATGGTATTTACTACTTATATCAATATAATTAATACATTTAATTTTTAATTTATATATATAAAATATTCATCAAATTTAATGATATTAAAATATATAAATTTATAATTTAATTAATAAACACTCAAAATTAAATTACTAGTTAAATTTTTATACATATATATGTGATAATGTTTTATTACTAATAACGAAAAATAATTATATAATGTGTTTACTTATTTATTAAAATTTATAATTTTTTATATTACTAATCATATAAAATTAAAATATCATTTTAATTCTTAACTATATGTATTATTTAAGAACTTATTTATAAAAAAATATAAATATAATTAATAATTAACTATATGCATTATTTGGTCAAGGGTTGTTAGCTCAGTTGGTTGAGCCCTCGAATTGAAGATCAAAAGTCCTAGGTTCGAACCCCAAGACATGTAATTGACCTAATTGACCTATACCAAAAAAAAAAACTAATTGATTCAATTGCTTGTATTGAACTTAGTTGATATATCAAGTCAATTTTTGATATAAATGACGATTTTTTCATACAAATTATATATCTGTTGGTACATATATCTATCAATTTAGCCATAGATAATTTTTTGAATATAAAGTAATTTTTTAAGTTTTATTAAAATTAAATAATTAAAGTTTTTCTAATTATTAATAAGAGTAATTTACCAAATTATTTTTATATTAATAATAAATATAAAAAGTAACTAACTTAATAATGTTCTTTTTTATTACAATAACATGAAAGTTATTACCCTAAAAACTAATCTATACATATATAATTTCAGGAATGTGTGAATCAATAGAAAATCAATATTAATGTTGTGTTCACACTATAAATTATAAATAAAAAATTATAAATTCTAAATAATAATATTATTAAACACATTTAAATTATATATAAATTCTAAATAGTAATTTGAAATTATATATTTTTGGTAAAAATAATACATTTTCTCTTCTCAAAATTATTTTTTATTTCATTAATATTAATTTAATTCCAATTAATCGTATCTCATAAAAATCGATCTCTTCCTGTTTCCTAATCCACCGAAGTTTAAAAAAGTTTGATCAATCTTTTTAGGTATATTATTTTCTCTTGCTCTAATCTGGCTTCGTATGTCCTTTTTTTATTTTTCTGAACTTTGAATCGATTTGCATGTATACGTTCTTCTATTCATTCATTTTTTCCTCGATTTTTTTAATTTTATGTATTAATTATAATTTTTTCGCAGATTCCAGAATCAAATTATCGAGTTATTAATTATGTTCGACTAAATTTTTTTAAAATTTTAATTTATCCCTAATTCAGTTCTATAAAATTTGTTTTGCAGATTAATGGTACGTTATATTAATATAAATTCAATTTTTTTATATTTCTATTTAGTTTTCAGCTTTATAATTTTTATTTCCATTTATTTTGATTTTTTTCTCCATCGGTTTTAGTTATTTGTTGGATACGTTTGACACGCGAGAAATGCAGAGACGAGAAACGTAATGCAGAGACGAAAAACTCATCTCCCACCAGATCAGAGCTTCTTCGATCGGGTAAAATGTAAATCGAGAGATGTGCCCGAGTAGCACTGTAGCAGACACATGTGGGAGAGAGCCAATAGGTCTCATCCCAAGACTAACTTCATAATATTTCAATGAAAATTTGTCATATCCTAGATTCGAACTCTGCGCTGCCGGGGAATTACACCAACATCACCACAAACCTTACCACTCGGTTATGCCCCCAAAAGCTTACATACTATAAATTACATCAAACAGGTGTAATCTTTGAAAACTAAAAAAATTATAATTGAGATAACGGTTAATAATGAGATTAATACGAGTTTACAAATTTAAGTGAAATTCGATTATTGCATAAAATAATTTCTTAGTCCATTAATAATTTTTTGGCAAAATACATTGAAAATTAAATAAAATTTTAGATTATTTCAAACAAATAAATCACGTGTTACAAGTAGAAATTTTCTTTTTATCTTCCTCCATGGATCCTTTACTCATACTTATGCAATCGGAAGTCGTGGTCCAATTCAAAAATCCTGTTTCGCAATTTCATAATTCAATTTTGCACTTTCTTAAGTGATTCAGGGATACAAATCACGAGAATACGTATTTTTCTCGAATTTTTCATTGCGAGGTAAAGGATTAAATTCTTTTAAGAAATAAATTGTTTGATCGGAATATGAATGCATCGCACGGGAAGTGATACGAGTTAAAGTAAAAATTAAAATACTTAATTAAAAGTTTTATTTTATAAGGTATAAAGTCTAAATACATAGTATATTAATACTCTTTTTCCAAAATAAATCTTTATTAAATTTTGGGATGAAAAACCAACAGAATTGTATTTACAATTTTAGCATGTTATTGAATGCTCTAATTAATTCCAATTTTGCAGTAATAAATCAGAGTCCCACATGTGTAAACGGCGACATCGCCGTCTGATGCAGAAACGGATTCCAGAGAATATACATACATTCAGACTTTACTTCTTTTTTAAAAGGTAAATATTCTATTATACCCTTTATTTTCAAATTTAATGGTCCAAAAGGAATAAAAGGGAAAAATCCCCCACCCGGCCGCCATCGACAAATTTACTAACCACACTGTATTGTACAGTAGGGTATTTACGACGACGACGACTAATGGCCGAAGTTAAGATGGTGTCCGTGGAACACGCGCTCGAATTGGTGTTGAGAGTTGCGCAAAGGCTGCCGCCTGTGACGGTGCCTCTCAGTGAAGCACTCGGCAAAATCCTCGCCGAAGATGTCGCCGCAATTGACCCGCATCCGCCGTACCCTGCTTCAATCAAGGTTTTCTTCTTCTCTCACCTCTTGTGTGTGTTTTCAATATATGTATGCTTTTAAAGATTGTGAGTTTTGTTTCTGCTTACTGCCTAGTAGATATAGTTAACCCAAAAGGTTCATTACTGTGTTCTTTGATTTTTACTAGGATGGATATGCTGTAGTTGCCTCAGATGGTCCCGGGGAGTATCCTGTAATCACCGAGTCTAGAGCTGGAGATGATGGTATTGATGTCACTGTGACACCCGGAACAATTGCGTACGTCACAACCGGAGGTGAGTTTCTGTTGTTCAATGTTAATTATAGTTAGTTTTTATATTCTTGTGAATGTGAAATTGCAATTTATTCTAACTCTTTTTTTTCTTCAATCCAGGACCTATACCTAAAGGTGCTGATGCTGTTGTGCAGGTAGAGGACACTGTGCTAGTAGACAGTGCAGCTATTGCTAAAAAGCGAGTAAGGATATTGACACAAGTCGCAAAAGGGTTTGATATTAGGCCTGTGGTATGAAGCTGCCCTTATTGCTACATTTCATTTGTTCTAATCAACTTTATGAGTTTACACTGTGCTAGTGTGCTTCCTAATGATACTTGATTGTGTCAATATAGTTTTCTTGTGAAAATATTAATCTTTCGTTAGTAACTAGTACAATCCTTCATCATTGGTGAAATTTCCTTCCAAAAAAAAAAAATGAAACTAACTTGGGTTTTGTTACTTTGTAGACCCCTAATGCAGAATGGTGCATTGCAGGCTTCTCTTGTCTACGATATTGACACCTTTTCATTAATTACATTATTGGTGTTATAGTTCTATCACTATGTCTTTTGATTATGTATTTCTACATCTGAGGTCCATCTATTGTATTTTGTAGGGATGTGATATTGCTAAAGGTGATTTGGTATTGAAATCCGGAGAACGTTTAGGTGCTGCAGAAGTTGGTCTACTTGCCACAGTGGGTGTAGTATCAGTGAAGGTATTCATTCATTCACTTTTCTTCCCTTATCTCTCTAACATGAAATCTAATTAACAATGCCTATCTTTAGGTTTATCGTACCCCGAAAATTGGTGTGCTTTCCACAGGCGATGAACTTGTTGAACCCACAAATGCATCTTTAAATCGTGGACAGGTACTGGCTTTTATGTGAGTTTTGTTAGTTTCCTGGATTCTGCAGCGCGCATTTCCATCTTTTATTATTTCGAGAAGGAAGCGATATTGGCGAACTAGTGCAATTTATAATGATGAGTTTTTTTTGCCTATCAGTGTCGAAAGACCCTGTTGGAACACAATATAATCGTATCAAAACTTGGAACATTGTTTTTTTTTTCGAGAACTACAACATGGTTTTGTTTCAGAGATGTATACCATAGTATAATTATTGGAATTCAGATTCATATATTTTAATTTTGTTTTTCTATTTTCTTTTTCTTAAATGTGATAATTAACTTGTTTGTCCTATTTTCAATCTTCTGATAAATTAGGTTATGCTATTGTTTTCTTCATGTAATCATTCATTTTCTTTGGCTCTGAATCTTATTGATTAAGAGTATTTGGGAATAAATATGTTACTATCAAGATCTAAACTGTTTCTTTATAACATATCCTAAAATGTGTTTTTTTTTTGTTTGATAAGGCTTACTATAGAACAAAATTAGGGATAAGAAATTCCTAAATTTGATTACATTGCATAGTAAAATGTAGGATTTTAGTAAGAAGCTCTATCCTTGTGCAGATTAGGGACTCCAACCGTGCTATGATCCTTGCTGCTGCTAAACAGCAGCAGTGTGAACTTCTTGATCTTGGTATAGCACATGACGATGAAGTAGAAATTACGAGGGTTTTCGATAAAGCTTTCTCTAGTGGAATTGATATCCTATTAACTTCTGGAGGAGTTTCAATGGGAGACCGGGATTTCGTGAAGCCTCTACTTGAAAAGAGAGGAAAACTATATTTTCATAAGGCAAGTCTTCTAGAAATTTTTAAGACATCTTTCTTTTTCTCGCACACAACAAATTGAAGTAACCTTATAATCTGGAAGATGCTTCCTTTCACTCTTGTGGTTTGATTCATTGCTAAATCCTAAATGTAATATATTTATAGACTAGAATGTTTTTCTTATAAAATGGTTTGCTTATGGATGGGGTGTATGTCAAACAAAGTGAAACCTCAAGGGTATATTTAGGTCAAACCGCGAGTTTGTTTTGTAATTTACCTAATCTCATTTTAGTTTTTTTGGTGTGATATTTGATTCAGGTTTGTATGAAACCTGGAAAGCCACTTACATTTGCTGAGGTTCTCCCTGGATCACCCGAAGACACGGCTGGAAAAAAGATTCTTGCTTTTGGTTTGCCCGGGAATCCAGTGAGCTGCTTAGTGTGTTTCCATCTCTTTGTAGTGCCCGCTATTCGGTATCTTTCTGGATGGGCACAACCTCACCTTCCAAGGTCTCTTGGAGTTTTAAAACTCAGTCTTTTCTATTTCGTATCTTCTCTCTATCTTTCACCTTGGCTCCTCATTCTTTCTTTACTATGTGACTTTTTTATTAACTGCTTATATTTTACTTCTACGTTGGGTTAGAGTACATGCTCGTCTGAAGCAGGCGATAAAGGCGGACCATGTTCGTCCCGAATTTCACCGTGCCACTGTCATTTGGGAAGTGGATAATGTCACTGGAATTTCAGGGTAAGATTTAACATATTTTCTCTCTCTTTTTTTTCAGTGTGGGGCTGTGCCTCATTTTTTAATGTGACAGTTTTGTGAGATTTCACTAATTCTCCTGTTAAAAAACAGGAGGGTTAATTACAAAGAGTATCTCTGAGGTTTGGACCTAATTACAAAAACCCAGCTATCTTACTAAACTACAAAATAGAATCTGGGTTTAAAATGTACCCTTGAGGTTTGACACAATAACCCAAAACTGAACTCACTTTCAAAATTACAGAAAGTAACCGAGGTTTAACTCATGGTTAAAATAGAGAAGCTAACCATAGTATTTTTATAAATGGGACATGCGAAGATGATTTTTAAATGTTTTTTATTTTTTTGCTTTATGATGTGATGAATGCAATACATAATTGAATGAAAACTTTGTATTATATTTTTTTCAAAATAGGTCAAACCTCAGTTTTTTTTCCAGTTCAAAAAATAGCTGTGTTAGATGGAATAACAGTTTTACTTTAATTTCTTCACAACTTCCAGTTTTGTTGCCGAGAGCACCGGCCACCAAATTAGCAGCCGTCTCTTGAGCATGAAGTCAGCAAATGCCTTGTTAGAACTGCCACCTACAGGAAACTTGATTCCTTCCGGGACATTTGTTAGGGCTATAATCGTTTCTGATATTATCGGTTTTGCTGGGACTAGCAATATTCCCTCACCAAATCCAGTCCGTGTAACAGAACAAAGTAATAAAAGTGATACAGGCAAGGCTGAAG